>CM049908.1:6777364-6830620 GCA_027474245.1 Spheniscus humboldti | reverse complement strand
GTCCCCCGTGCCCTCGACACCCCCCCCGCCCCCGAAGTCTCCCGTGTCCCCGAGCCCCCCGTGCCCTCGACACCCCCCCCCGCCCCCGAAGTCCCCCGTGTCCCCCAAAGCCCCTCGTGTCCCCCGGAGCCCCCCCGTGTCCCCCGAAGCCCCCCGTGTCCCCCAGAGCCTCCCCCGTCCCCGAAGTCCCCGTGTCCCCAAAGCCCCTCGTGTCCCCCGGAGCCCCCCGTGTCCCCCGAAGCCCCCCCGCCCCCGAAGTCCCCCGTGTCCCCCGAGCCCCCCGAGCCCGTCCCTCGACACCCCCCCCGCCGCCGAAGCCCCCCGTGTCCCCCGGAGCCCCCCGTGTCCCCCGGAGCCCCCCGTCTCACCAGGCGCTGGCGGGGGTCGCGGGCGCGGCTGGCGCGGTCCAGCAGCGCGCTGTACTCGAGCTCCTCGCAGAGGCGCTGGAGCGTGTTGAGCGGCTCGTTGAGCTGCACGGGCAGCGCCACGCGTGACAGGTCCTTCCCCACGCTGCTCCGCAGCAGCCCCCACAGGCTCACGTCCCCCGGCGGCGCGGGGGGGGCGGGCAGGCAGCTCCGCCGCCGCGGGTCCGGCCCCGGCAGCTCCAGCGGCGGCGGCTCCACGGGCATCCCCGGGCCCTCCGCTCCTGCCGGGCACCGGGCGGTGGGGCGGAGCCGTCCCCCTCCGGTGTCCCCACACCCCCCCCCCCCGCCCTGCCCCGGTCACCCCCATTCCGTACCTGTCGGGGGGCGGGCCCGGCCCCCCGGCTCGGCCGCGTCCTCGCAGGCGCTGGTGGTGGCTTCGCTGATGCACGACTCGTCGTCCGAGGGCTGGGGAGGCGCGGGGGACCGTCGGCGGCTTCGGGGGTCCCGAGGGGGGGGTGCTCCGGGGGTTACCCCACCGGGGGAGGGGGGGGGCAGGAGGGGCCCCCCGGGAGGATGGGGACGAGACCTGGGATGGGCTGAGGGGGAGGCCAGGACGGGGAGGGGGTGGGGGGTGCCGGTGGGGCCGCAGGAGGGTGGAGCGGGGGGTGGGGGGGGTGCACCGGCAGCACCCGGCCCCCGCCGCCGGGCTCAGAGACTGCGGAGACCCCGAGCGCCCGGAGGGGGGGCGCTGCGGGGAGCTGCAGGGGGAACGTGGGGTGGGGGGGGACGTGGGGACCGGGGGAGATGCAGGGGCTGGGGGGGACACGGGGAGCGGGGGGGGGCGGCTCCCGGGCCGGCTAATGGGGAGGTGGATGGGGGAGAGAGAAGGGAGAGATGAACCCAAAGCAACCGCGGGAGGGGGACAGCAGGGGGGTCTGCAGAGACACTCCCCCCACCCCCCAAAAGCCAGCAGAGCCCCGCCCCCTGGTCATGGCCCCGCCCCCGGCCGAAGCCCCGCCCCCACCTCGTTCTCGGAGGAGCTGGCGGAGAGGAAGACCTCGCAGGCGTCGAAGAACTCGGTGTGCGAGTCGGCCAGCGAGACGATGCTGCGGTTGGAGAGCTGCTGCTCCCGACCCTTGGCCGGCAGCACGTCCGGCTGCGGGGAGAGCCACCGCCTCAGCCCCCCGCCCCGAGGGGGGGGGGCCCGCCCGGACCCCCCATCCCATCCTGGCTCCCCCTGACCTCGTCGGGGTGCAGCGAGGTGAAGGAGTCCAGGGTGGTGTCGGAGGAGACGGAGAGGGAGTGGAAGCGGCGCAGGGCGGCCTGAGGAGGCAGGGGGAGGCTGAATCGAACCCCCCAACCCAGCCTGTCCCCTCCAGCCAGCGTGGGGCTGACGGGGAGGGGGGATTGCCCCGCTGCTGCCCAGGCACCGAGCACCAGGCTGAGACCCTGCCAACTCGCTGCACCCACCCTAACAGCAACAACCCCTGGACCCCAGCGGGACCCAAAGCTGGGGGCAGCCCTGCCTGGCCCCCCGCATTCCCTCACCCCGGCGTTGCTGGCACTGCCCGGGCGTGGGGCCGAGCGCCGCCGGTCCAGCGCCTGCCGCATCTCCTCCAGACGGGCCCTCTCGGCCGTCAGCGCAGTCACCACGCTGCTGAGCGAGCCATGCACTGCCGGTAGACATGGGCAGTTGGTCAGGCTGCGGCACGGCACCACGGCACCCGCCCTGCTGCCGCCGGGACCCCCGGTGGGGCCCAGCCCCCCCCCCCCCATCCCACCTTTCTGGGCCAGGACCCAGAAGCTCCTCTGCAGCTGGCTGTACTCAGGGGGGAGGCTGAAGGGCAGCTGGCTCTGGGACGGCTCCAGGTAGCGTGAGAGGTTGGGGACAGAACCGTGCAGGCGGCCCACCTGGGGGGGGACACAGGGGTCAGCAGGGCCCTGGGGGGCTCCGTCCCCAGGCAGCGGCTCGGCTGGCAGCAGGCAGAGCTCGGCAGGATGCCCGCTCCCCCTCACCCTGCCGATGGTGTCGTCCTTGGCGAAGCTCTGGGTGCACCAGATCTTGGTGGTCCTCCTGCCCTTCTTGGGCCTCTCTGCGGTGGCCGAGGGCTGTGAGCGAGAGGAGGGGGCTAGAGCCGGACCCTCCTCGGGAAGGAGGGCTGCCACACCGGGCAATGCTCAGCCCCGTGCCCGCCGCTGCCCCGCTCACCTGGCTGCCGGAGATGAGGGGGGCCGAGGGGATGCGGTGCAGGGCCTCCAGGCTCTGCAGCATGCCAGTCAGCTCCTGCAGCTTCGCCTGGCACTCCGACAGCTCTGCGACGGGCACAAAGCGAGCCCAGTCAGGGATGGGGGACAGGGCATCCCCCCTCACCCCGTGCATCCCCTCCCGCTCTGCTCACCAGCCGAGCAGCGCTCCAGCCCCTCGCTGTCCTTCAGCCAGGCGTTCACCTTGTCCCGGGAGCTGGCGAGGGTGGAGAGGGCAGGGGCACTGCCCGAGGGCAGGATCCGCGTCCACGGGCCCTGCAGCAGGGGAGAAGGGGCACCACCAGGCTGCTGTCGGGAGCCCCGTGCCTGGACACTGCCTCGCATCGCCACCCCGAGGTGCCACCCACCTGTGCGTTGGTGGGGGTCCTCCCCGCGGGACCCCCCCTGGGGCAGAGCTCGGGCCTCTCGCCCTGGTGATGGGAGCAGAGGCTGCTCACCCAGCTAGCGAAGAGCTCCGGGGACTTGATCTGTGTGACAGGGGCAAGTTGGGGTGGGGGGGACCCGGGTGGGAGTCACCCAATGCCCCCAGCCCCGGCTCCAGCCTCCACCAGCACCTTGAGATGGTAGATGTTCTCCTCCGTGTCCAGGTCGACCCGCTGCGCCTTCTTGTTGATGGACATGACAGACTGACGGACATCGATGGCTCCGTGCAGTTTGCCCTTGAGGACCTGGGGGAGCCCGGGGACACCTGTCAGGGGGAAGACCCCCTTCCTCACAGGGGCCATGGGGGCTCCCCCACCCCGAGCCCTCAGGGAAGCTGCACAGACGCAGCCCAGCCCCACACTCACGTCCTGGCGTGTGGTGGCGTATTTCAGGATGCCGTTTTCCAGCACAAAGTACCTCTGGTGACAGAGAGGGATGATTGTTACGGGGCAGGGCGAGACTGGTCCCTGCAGCCCCCCATCCAGGGGCCCAAATCGCCCCAGGGATGGGGAGGGCGCCCAGGACCGACCGGGTGACCAGGGGACGGCTCCCAGTGCCAGCTCTCCCCCGTTACCTTGTGCCAGCCCTTCAGGGGCCATTTCCTCTTCTTGAGCAGGTACCCCTCGTGCCGCTGCGGCTCCTGGCCCGGGCTGCCCCGCGCACGTGGCTCCTCCACCACCTCCCAGCTCTCCGAGCCCTGCCAGCAATGGGGATCAGCACGGGGGTCCCTTGGCACCGGGATCAGCCAGGGTGCTCCCCACCTTGTCCCCGGGCAGGGACACTTGGTACTCCCCAGGGGACGGTGCATCTCTGTATCCCCCTTCTTAAAGTGGGGGGAAGCCCCCCGAGGCCCCATGGCACCCCCGGTCCAGCCTGGGTGCACCACTGGGATCCTGCTGAGTTCCCCCCCCAGCCCAGAGCCCCCCGACCTGCTGAACGCTGCTGTGCTTGGAAGACACGGTGCTGTTGGAGCGTGACAGGGCCCTTTTCGGAGAGGACAGGTCCTTCTCGTGGCTGCCCATAGCAGGTGAGCGGAGGGGGATGGGGGGACCAGGCCAAGCCCCCCCTCCCATCCGCACTGTGGGGCTGGTGGTCCGAGCTTGGCCGTCACGGCCCGGGCGGTGGGAGCCACTGCAAGGAGGGGATGCCACATCAGGGAGCCCAGGGAGGGCATCTCCCACTCTGCCAGCAGTTTTCGTGCCCTGCCAGACACCTTCATCCCTTCCCTCGTGGGGACGAGGGGTGGGGGGGGATTCTCCTGCCCCCCGGGAGCGGGAAGCCTCGCACGTGACTGCGGCTGGGACCCAGAAGCTTCTGCGCATGATGGAGCCTTCGACCCACCCAGCCTTATCTCGCCTCCGCTGCCCGGCCCTCACCCGCCCGGTGGGTCCAGAGTCCGGCCCTGCTGCCCCATGGACTCGGTACCACAGGGCAACCCTGCGGTGGGCACAGTCGGGAGGGCGGCCCGGGGAACAGAGACCAGGATCAGCCCCGGTCCGCCCCGGTACACCCGAGCCAGGACATGCCCCCCAAAAACCACGCTCCCTCCCAGCAGGGCGTTCCCTTTGCCCTTCTCAAATACAGGAAGGGGAAACTGAGGCACGGGGAAGCTTCCCCCTCCCCTTGCCAGCCCCCCTCCGGCGCTGCCCTTGCCAGGGTACCCAGGCGTCCCAGTTGCTGTTGTAGCGCCAAGTCCCGGGACAACCCTGGGACGGCGGCCAAGCCCCGGCACCGATAACCGCAGCACCGATAACCGCCGCACCGCGCACCCCTGCTCTGAGGGGAGGAGGACAGGGGGCTCCCACCGCAGCCCGGACCACCCCCCCCCTTGCCCTGCCCACCTTGGCAGCGAGCGGAGAGCCCCCCCTGGGTGCTGCCAGGGGCAGGACTGACCCCCCCGCCCCGCACGGGAGCAGGGCTGGGTCGGTGCCCCCGGGGGTCTCCAGCCGCCTCGTCTGCCTGCAGCCCCCACCCAGGCGGGGGGGGGGGGGGGGGGGGGGGGCGGCAAAGCCCCTGCCTGCTCCGGGCAGGGCACGGCCGCGGACACGACCCCCGGCAGCGCGGGGGAAAGCCCGGTCCGGCGCCCCCCGGCGGCCGCCCCCACCCGGGGCAAAGCCCATCCCCGTGTCCCCCCGCCTGCCCCTCCGCAGGTGTCAACCCCCCCGGAGCAGCGGGCGGCAGGGGTCGGATCCGGCTGCCGGGGACGGCGGGGTCCTGGCGGGGGGGGGGGGCGCGGGGCTGAAGCTCCCCCCGCTCCCGGGCCGGGTCCCCGGTGCTCACCTGTGCGGGCGGCGGGCGGGCAGCCGGGGCCGCGGCCGGTCGCATCCTGCCCGGCGGCTGCAGGAACCGGAACACGGAAGGAGGCGGAGGCGCCGGGCCGGAGCCGCTCGGCTCTGCCCCCTGCACCGTGGAGGACCGGAGCCGGCAGCGCCGAGTGCCCGCCGGGGCACCGGGATCCCCCCCCCCCCCCGCCGGTTGCCAGCACCCGGTACCGGCCCGCACCGAGCCGGACCGTCCGCCCTCCCCCCCGCCCCGCATCGCGGGCACGGACGGGACCCCCCGCCCGGTATTGGGGACAGTCCCGGCGGCGGGACGGCTCCTCTCCCAGACGGCGGCGGCGGGGGGGTCGTGCACCGGGAACGGGCTGCACCCGCTCCCCTCTCCCAGTCCAGATGAAAATGGGAAAACCCACGAGCTCTGCCCACGTGGGACGGGACGGGGTGTGGGGGGGTGTACCCCTGGGAGAGGCACCACCCCAGGGGGGTCCCGGGACCCACACCCCTGAGCTGTGCTTTATCCCCCCCCCGGGATTTCCCTTGCCCACCCCCCCGCGTCGCTCTGCCCTCTGCTCCAGGAGAGCCCCGGGGTCGCACCCGGCCTCTCCCCGCAGCATCGAGGGGCAGGACCCCCCACCCCCCAAAACCCAAGACGAGGCCTCCGGCATCTCCACCACCACGCTTTAATGGACAAGACAACGATCACCACAGACGCAGCTCAGTCAGTGCTGCCGGGCTCCCCCTCGTTGCCCCCGTTCCAGAGGGCACGGGGGCTCGGCGCGCTGGACATCCTCCCCGCCAGCACCCCCACGGGTCCCCGCCGCGCTCTGCCTCCTCCGGCCGATCCCAGCGACCCTCCGACCGCAGCCCCACAGCACCCGAAACGCAGCCGGGTTGTTCCCAGGCGCAGATAGCGGGGAGCAAAGGGAAGGGTCAGGGCTCCCCAAACGGGCTGGTGGTGCCGCAGGGCCCCGCTGCCCTCAGTCCCACCACTGGCTGCCCACCCAGCGCCAAATCTTCGATCCCTGACACCCCCTACCCCCACCCCCGACCACAGCCGGTGAAGGAGCCGACTCCCGGCCAACACACGGGGCCCAACTGGGGGCCGGGGGCCAGCATCAGTGAGCCCCCAAGCTCTGGGCAGGGGCGGGCTCAGCCGGACTCCCCGTCTCCCCAGCCTGCAGCCTGCGGATGTGCTGATCCAGGAGAGCCGTGAGGTGCGCGGAGCCGCGCTGGAGCAGGGAGGACGTCTGGGAGGGCAGGAGGGCCAGGGCACCCGCCGTCTGCCCCTGGGAAGCCTCCAGCGAGGGCAGCTTGGCGAAGTTCTCCACTCCCTGCCTGCTCAGGATGGTGTCGTCGATGCAGGCGCCTGGAAGAGAGGAGCAGAGCTGAGGACGGGAGATGGGGTGCCAGAGCCCTTTCGTCTTCCACAGGCGCACGAGGAAAGGCTTGCTCCTGCAGGCAGGACTCCCGTCCCTCGCCATCCATCCCTTCATTTTAACGGACACGACAGCGATCCCGCAGAGGCAGCTCCCTCAGCGTGGACCCTGCCGAAGGGAGCACCTCTCCCCAGCGCCGGATGAGAGCCCCAAGCCCGGTGCCGGCAGATGGGGACGCAGGGAAGGCTCTCACCCAGGAGGTTGATCTGCGGCACTCCCTTCAGCACCCGCAGCATCTCCTTCGCCTTCGTTTCTGGGCTCACCAACAGGATATTGCGCGCCACAAAGAGCGGGAGGAGATTCTTGTACTTGGACTGCGACAGCACGGGTCTGACGATCTGGGGGAGACAGCTCGCAAACTGAAGCAGGGGAACACGGAGGCTGCTTTTCGCCCCAGCAGGCACCACGCGGTCGTCCCACCTCTCCTCCTCCACCTTTCCCCAGCAACCACACTGGGATCTGCCCCGGCAGCTCTGCCCCTACCTCGTTCAGGACGAACTTGACCTCAATGTTGTGCTTCCGGAGGTAGTGCCTCATCAGCACCACGTCCTCGTCGGGCATGGAGTTGTACTGACAGACGGCAATCATCCGATTGTCCCGGAACACCTCCTCCACCTGCCGCCGTAACAGCCGGACGTAACCATCGTCCTGAAGGGAGCGAGCAGCGATGGGCCGCGGGGAAGGGGCGAAGGCTGCTGCCTCCCCCCACACTCCCACCCCGCAAATGGACCTACTGCCGTGAGACGATGCCGTGGATCGGGACTCACCTGGTTTCCAGCACTTGATTACCAGCTGGGGCATAGAATCATAGAATCATTAAGGTTGGAAAAGACCTCTAAGATCATCGAGTCCAACCGTCAACCCAACACCCCCATGCCCACTAAACCGTGTCCCTAAGCGCCTCATCTACACGTCTTTTAAATACCTCCAGGGATGGGGACTCAACCACTACCCTGGGCAGCCTGTTCCAATGTTTAACCACTCTTTCAGCAAAGAAATTTTTCCTCACGTCCAATCTAAACCTCCCCTGGCGCAACTTGAAGCCATTTCCTCTCGTCCTATCGCTTGTTACTCGGGAGCAGAGACCGACCCCCACCTCGCTACAACCTCCTTTCAGGGAGTTGTAGAGAGCAATGAGGTCTCCCCTCAGCCTCCTTTTCTCCAGGCTAAACAACCCCAGTTCCCTCAGCCGCTCCTCATCAGACTTGTTCTCCAGACCCCTCACCAGCCTCGTTGCCCTTCTCTGGACACGCTCCAGCACCTCAACGTCCTTCTTGTAGTGAGGGGCCCAAAACTGAACACAGTATTCGAGGTGCGGCCTCACCAGTACCGAGTACAGGGGCACGATCACTTCCCTACTCCTGCTGGCCACACTGTTTCTGATACAGGCCAGGATGCCATTGGCCTTCTCGGCCGCCTGGGCACACTGCCGGCTCATGTTCAGCCGGCTGTCCACCAGCACCCCCAGGTCCTTTTCCGCCAGGCAGCTTTCCAGCCCCTCTTCCCCAAGCCCATGGCGCTGCATGGGGTTGTTGTGGCCGAAGTGCAGGACCCGGCACTTGGCCTTGTTGAACCTCATCCAGTTGGCCTCGGCCCATCGATCCAGCCTGTCCAGGTCCCTCTGCAGAGCCTTCCTACCCTCGAGCAGATCAACGCTCCCGCCCAACTTGGTGTCATCTGCAAACTTACTGAGGGTGCACTCCATCCCCTCGTCCAGATCATCCCCCCAGCCACCCACAACGTGACGAAAAGGGGCAGTTAAACACCCCAGAAAGCTCTCGTACAGGTGTCCAGCCAGGCTAACCCCGGAGCAGGGCTGTCCCGGAGGTCTGTACCACACCCGGTGGGAGCTGCGAACCCCGCGTCAAATCCCCGGAGCAAAGCAGACACGCGGGGTGTGCAAAGCCACTCGGTCTCCTCGGACACCGAGGCCCCACAGCCGCACACCGACAACGGCCACACGCCAGAAAATCACCTCCTCGAGCGTTTCCTTCCTGGGGGCCAGGCAGCGCGGCGGGACGGCCGGCCGCGGGGCGAGGTACTCGGTCACGGCCATCAGCTTCTGGCGCTGGAAGTGCATGGCCTTCCAGTGCCGGGTAACCGCCTTGGAGCCGCGGCGGACGAACTGCAGGGCGGGCAGCCAGCCTGCGGAGAGGGGGCAGGCGGGCAGCGCTCAGGGCCGGCGCCAGGTCCCCGGGGGAGCGGGAGAGGCGCCGGGATCGGGGCGCAGGGCCCGGGTGAGGACAGGCCAGACCGGGCCGCACGCCCGCCTTCCCCCGCCAGCCCACCGCTCGGCACCGCCGCCCGCCCCTGCCCGAGCCCCGTGGAGGCGCCCGGCCCCGGTGAGGAGCCCCTCACCCCGCCGCCATGCCGCGCCGCCGCTCCGCGCCGCCATCTTTGCCGCGGGAGCGCAAAGGCTTGTGGGGAGGCGGAGGACGCGCGGCGCGCATGCGCGGAGAGGACGCGCGGCGCCGGCGGGGAGGGGGGGAGCGCGCCCTCCGCCCCGCCCTTTCCGGGACCGCCCGTCTCCTAGCAACGGGCACGCTGCGGCCTGCGCCTCCGCCGGCCCCCCGGTCCCCCCCCCCACCCCTCCGAGCCCGGCCCCGGCCCTGTCCCAACCCGGGGGTCTCTGTGCCCCCCAGCCCTGGGGGCCTGGTCCCGGTGACTTGGCCCCAGCCTGGGGGTCTCTGTGGCCCCTAGCCCGGGGATCCCAGCCCCATGGTCCCCCCAGGCCCTGGGGTCTCTCTGCCCCACCTGGGGGTCCCAGCACTGATCCCCCCCAGCCCGGCAGTCCTGTCCCCACCGACCCCCCCAGCCTGCAGGTTTCTGCCCCCCATTGCCCCAGCGCCCTTCTTGCAGAGAGCAGTGGGGCCAGCCCAGCCCGCCCGACACACCCACCCAAGGGCCCAAGGAAGGGACAAGGATCCAGGCCACCCCCTCGTCATGGCTGGGCAGGGGGAGACCCTGCTTGGGGGTGAGTGAGCCATTGTGGGGCCTGCTCATGTGTCAGCCTGGGGAGGTATGGGGGGGCTGGACCCCGCTGGCCTGGGCCCCGTCACTCTTGGGTTTCCCGCAGGCCATGAGCAGACATCTCCGGGGGTGACCCTCACCGACCACCTCATCGCTACGAGGAACCTGCCTCGGCTGGTGGAGCCCCCGCACCCAAAGAGCCGGTGAGGATCTGCACAGGGCCCACCTTCATCACCCAGGCTGACAGGGAGGGTCTCTTGGCACAAAGGATACCCCGAGCGTCCCCCTTCTTCTAGATCCACGGAGCTGGTGTCCCCCTTGACCGTCCGCTTGGACCGGGAGAACATCGGTGCTATTGGGAGACTCCAGAGCCTGTGGGAGATTCACAGCCTCTACCTGCAGCAGGTAAGGCACTACGGCAGGCGCGGGGCAGTGGGGATCAGCCCTGGTCCTGCGGGTAAAGGCCTCCTCGGGGGGACCACAAACACCCCCAGTTCTGCTCCGGAGTTTTGCCTCCCCGCGTGGCCAGAGGGGCTGGAAGTGCTCCCCTCCGATGACAGTGCCACCGATGGAATTTGAGCGAGGGTCTGGCGTCAGCCATTCGGTGTTTTTCAAACCCGCATGAGGAGCCTTAAGGTCCTTCTGAACCGTGCTGGTCTGCCCGTGCTGTCGCAGCCCCATACCCCCTCCATAAAGCTCCTGTGGCAGTGGTGGGACATCATGTTGTCTGTGTGAGGTTGGAGTGATTCCGGGCTGCCTCCCAAAGTCTGATTTTTCATGCAGTAGAAAAACACGTTGCTTTTTTTTTTTTTTTTCCCAGAACCACATTGAGAAGATTGAGAATCTGGGCTGCTTTCCCAACCTGCGGTACGGGCAGCTCCTGCCCCCAAAGAGATAGCTTTCCATGGTCAGAGGACAGTGGGGCTCCCTCCTTCCCTTGGCAGAGCCGGGGGGATTTGAGTTGCAGCCCCTGACAGCCCAGTGCTGCTGGCTCTGACCCTGGGGGCTGTGGTGTTCCCCCCTCCTCACACCACTGCCCTCCCTGTGCTCCACAGGTTCCTCTCCCTGGCTGGAAATCGCATCCGCAGAGTGGAGAACCTGCAGCCCCTGCTACACCTGCGCGTCCTGGACTTGTCCCACAACCAGATACAGACGCTGGACCCAGGTGGGAGGCAGGAAAGGGTCCGGACGTGGCCTGGGTCTGCCCGAGGGGTGCCTTGGGTACTGGGAAAAGGCTGGCAGACCCTTGGTCCAGTCTCAGCCAGGGCCTCTGGCCCTCAGGTCCCAGCCAGAGACCCAGCAGAGCCACCCTGGGGTTGGCCTGCGTGTTCCAGCATGACACCAGAGGAGCCCTGTGGCCAGGTTTGAGCCATCCTTTCTGCTGGCAGACTCCAGGTGTCTGCTTCCACCTTGTGCCCTGCTTCGGCAGAACATTTCAGCGGCTCAGATCAGACTTGGGGATTTCAACCTCATGGCAAAGCTGCTCCAGCCCTGACAACCTTTCATGCATCTTTCAGCCAGCTCCTCCCATGGGTGATTTTTGGCAGAAGAGTGATGGACAGAGAGATAATATCTCCTTTCCTTCCCCTGTAGCGTTGCTATTGTGGCACCAGGCCTTCTGCTTGCAGACAGGAGAAAGTGAACAGTGAGGGCCTGGGAGGGGGAAAACCCTCAGTTCTCACATGGGAGTATGTGCAATACACATTCCCACCCTCCCTGCCTCAGTTTCCCCAGCTGTGAGGTGAGAGACTGCTCCCCACAGTGGGGCTGTCGCCGTGGGAGTGGGTGAAGAGCTGCGGGAGATGGGGGACGCGGGGGTTTGGCAGAGGGGGGGGGGCTCAGGTCCCATCTCAGCACCTGTCTGCCTTCCCTTTGATCTCTGCAGACGAGCTGCCCCGCAGGCTCCGTCTCCTCGACTTAACGGGAAATGAATGCACCCACCAGCACGGATACAGGTGGGTCAGGGGAGCCTGTGGGGGAGAGCGGAGGGGGAGAACAAGTCCCCCAAACCACACGAGTCCCTCAGCAGGGTACAGCCCCCCCCCAAATATCAAATACAGCCTGAGCCCCCCCACCCAAACCCCAGAAATCTGAATCTCTGCTCTCTGCCCAGGCCAGGCTGTGGGGTGGGCTGTGCAGAGCGGTGCTGGGGGGGACAGTGGCAGGGGGTTCGGTGCCACCCCAACCCGCTCCCAGCCCTGAGGCGATGCCGCGTGGCGGGGGAACGTCTGCTCTTCCTTCGGTGCTTGCAGAGAGCTGGTGATAGGAGCCCTGCCCCACCTCCTGCAGCTGGACGCCCAGCAGGTCCGTGGCAGCGTGGGTGAGGAAGAGGAGGAAGGAGGTTCTTCCAGCAGTGAGGACGAAGACGACGAGTCGCTCTCTGAGCCGAGCGGCCCTTTCACTGCAGGCAAAGGTGCCCAGACTGAAGCAGGACACATTGCACACTTGGGGGTTAAGGAGGCCGGTCCCCTTGTCCCCAAGGGTGACAGGAGTGGCAGGGAGCTCGGGTGGCCGTGCCAGGTCTCCTGTAATTCTTCTCCGTCCCTGGCAGATTTCTTTGCCGATCTGCACCGGGAGCTGGCCGGGCGCTCGCGGCGGAGGCGGAGGGAGGCCCTGAAGGAACACCGGACCCGTCTGGAAGAGCTGGAGGAGCTGCGGGAGCGTCAGGGTCTGCTGCTGCCTCCCGCACCGCTGAGCCCAGGCAGGGAGGGAGCAGCCTGCATCACAGCCCCAGGCCCCAAGCGGTCTCAGCCCCGTCCCCAAGCGAAGCCGGGGACGCAGCTGCCACCCCTGCCGGGACCTGGTGGGCAGCACGCCTGCCCGCAGCCCCAGCGAGCTCCCGGCAGGAGCCAGCCCCGGACCAAGGTTCTGGAGGAGAAGGCTCGCGCCAAAGGAGCAAGAAATAGGCAGTTACCCCAAATACCCCGCACCAGCACGGCACCGCGCAGTTAGGATTAAAGCCTCTTTATTCCTACATCAATCTGCCTGTCTGCCACGGAGCCCCCAGCCCCGCGACCAGCCCCAGAGGGGCCGGGCACAGGCAGCTCTGCCTGATGGTGGGAAAGACACGCCGGGCTGCAGGCAGGACTCCAAATCCTGCTCCACGTCCCTCTCCTTCCCTCCGCACCTGCGTTTCAGGCCACGGCCACCTCTCAAAATTCCTCCTGGGGCAAGTTAGGGGGCTGGAGGCTCCGCATTCCCAGGCAGGGCTGGAGACGCCGGTCGAGCTGTTCCCCACCACGCTGTCAGCAGCAGATCCACGGTGGGAGGAGGCGAGGAGCCGGGGCCGGGCACCGGGAAGGTTTTCTCATCCCCTATCCAGGAGCAATGCCGCGGGGGGGCCGAGCCCACCCACCTGTGCAGGGTTTATGTGTAAAACTTCATCTCTGCCTCCACGCAGTCGAAGAAGAGGTCGGCCAGCTCCTCCGGGCGGGGGGCCACCGTCCCCGCCAGCAGCGCGTTCATCCCCTCCAGGCCCTGCTTCTCCAGGTCCCGCAGTGTCTGCAGGAGCTTCTGGCCCCGCTCCTGGCAGGGTCGGGGAGGGAGGAGAGCTGAAACCGGGCGCCCTCAGGGAATTTGACTGCCTCCCACATCACCGGGGGCAGCGCGAGGGTCCCGGGGCAGCAGCGGCTGGGGAAGGGTCTGCGGTACCTGGTCCTTCTCCATCAGCTCCAACGCCGCCTGATGCCGGCGGTAGAGTTCGTGCCGCCGATCGACCGTGCTCTGGAACCGCGGGATCTTCTTGGCGGGGTCGTCACGGAAGGTGGGAGATCTCACCTGCGGCGCGGGCTTGAGGCCGGCCACAAAGACGAAGGGTTTGAAGACGGACCTGCCGGAGAGGAGCATCGGGGCCCTGGGACCGGCCAGCGCGAGGACGGATGCTTCTCCCTGGGGACACTCAGCCCACAGCATGACTCTGCCTCATCCCCGTCACCCCCAAAGCGGGGCTGTCCCTCACCGGCGTCCTCACCTGGAGGGGTCAGGGGTGGCTGTGAAGAAGTGGACGCAGGGCAAGGTGGGGTCCCGGGGCAGCACGGACACCATGCTGCCCGCCGTGCGGAAGCCCTCCGAGTCCACGCAGATCCCGCTGGCCTTGTCCCGCAGGATGGCCATGAACGTCTCCGCTGTGATGTGACCTGGCAGGCGAGGCAGAACCACGTCACCACCGGCTGCCGCGGCCACGGGGAGCATGGCCCAGGGCGAGCCATGGGCAGCCGTCCCCGTCCCCCGTCCCCACCTGCATGCTGCCGCAGCAGCTCCTTGCCGGCGCGGTAGCGGGCCTTGGCAGCCTCCATGCGGGTGGGCTGGTGCGTCAGGGAGAAGACCTCGGCGAAGCTGAACTCGCCGTCCCCGTTCCACCAGCCCTGGCTGCAGGCTCGCTGCCGCAGCCCTGCGTGCTCGGCCGTGATCTCCCTCCCGATGCTGAGCTGGTTGGAGATGTTGCGGCTACCCTCTGCGAAGGCCGGGGGGGAGGGGGGGGTGTTAGGCTGGGGGGGGACAGGGCTCCCCATCCTCCCGGTGCAACCAACGCCCGCTCACCTTGGATCCGCTGGGCTGCCCAGTACCGGCCAGCCGTCTCCAGCACCCAGGCCTCGGTGCGGTCAGCCAGCAGGAAGGTGTTGTGGTAGACAAAGGGCACCGGCTCCTCCTTGCAGCTCCCGCCCTGGCCGTAACGCTCCAGCAACACTGCGATCACTTCCAGGGCCTCCCGGGCAGAGCTGCCCCGCTCCAAACCCAGCCTGCCACGCCGGCAGCACCCCGTCAGCTGGCGATGGGGGACGGCGCGGGACAGCCGGGGCGGGGGGGGGACGACGCGACACCGTCCTCACCTCACCAGGTCCATCCCCAGCAGCGCCTCGTCCTCCCCCAGGGGCTCGCGGGTCCAGACGCCCTCGTTGCCCACGCAGACGCCGTGCTCGTTGGCCCCCATCTCAGCACCCCACAGCCAGGCGGGACGGCTCAGCACCACCGCGTGGGTCCTCTCCGCCTGCTCGATCTCCAGGTAGGTGCACTGCAGTGGGGGGCGGGCCGGACACGGAGCGGGGCTGAGACCTGGCGCACTCACTGCACCGTCCCCTGCAGCCGCCCTGGTCCCAGCACGGTCTCACCTGGACTTTGTCCCCGGGGCGGTGGACGGCGGCGGGGACATAGACGACCTCCTGGACCTCATGGCGCGGCCGGTCGGCGTTCTTGCCGAAGATGACGGCAGGTGCCGTGGTGTGCGGCGGCAGCGCCACGAAGCAGTCGCAGGACAAGGGCGCAGGATCCCACCCTGCCATCCTAAACCGGGCAAAGGGGACCGGGGGGGGGGGGGGGGGGGGGAGGCACCGAGGGGGACGTCACCCCCTTGTCCCTGTCCTGGATGTGCCCCCAGGGTCCCTGTGGGGTTGCAGCCGTGGGGAGACGGCAGGGGCTGGGGGGGGGGGGCTGCGGGATGACATGGTCCCCCGACCTGGGGAGACAACGGGGACCCCATCGCGGGGTGGCCTGGGGGGCATCTCCTGCCCCGGGACTCCGCAGCTCTTCACCGACCGGGGACACCGCCGCGACGGCCCCGGTAACCGGGACCTCCTGCACCGACCGCGGACGGGACCCCCGCCCGCACAGCCCCGGCTCCCGGGACCCCCCCGGCACGAACCCCCTTCCCGGGACCCCCCGGCCCACGGACCTGCCGTTGCTCCCGCGCCGCCGCCGCCGCCCGGTCCCGCCCACCCCGTCCCGCCCCGTCCGGGCGACGGCGGCGCCCCGTGGCCGGAGGCCGCACGGCGACAGCGGGCGGGGACGGGGACCGGCACCGGCACCGGCACCCCCGTGGGGCGGGGGAGGTCCAGACCCCAAAGGAGCCCGGGGACGGGGGTCCCAGGTCGTCCCCCGTGGGGCAGGGACGGGGGACCCGGGTATGAGCTGGGGGGGGGGGTGTGTCTCGTGGGGCAGAGTCACCCGTGGGCAGCACCCGCTGTGGGTAGTACTTCCACGTGGGCAGCACCCCGCGTGGGTGGCACCCCCCTCCCCATGGCCAGCACGCCGCGTGGGTAGCACCCCCGCCATGGGCAACACCCCGCGTGGGCAGCACCCCCCGTGGGCAGCGCCCCGCGTGGGCAGCGCCCCCCGTGGGTAGCACCCCGCGTGGGCAGCGGCCCGCGCGGCACGCCCGCCCCGCGGTATGCGGGCAGACCTGCTGGGCAGCACCCTGCCCGTGGGGGGGACCCTGGGCGCCCGCCCGGCGCGTCCCGGCGCGCGAGGCCAGGCCAGAGGGGTGCAGGATGTGGCCCTCCTGGGGGGCTCAGCCGGTCCTCGCCCGGATCACCCCCCACCCACCCAGCACCCTCCTGAATCCCCATCCCGAGCGGCCCTGGAGGCCCGAGGCCAGGGTGGGGGTCGGGGTGCGGGACGCCTGGGCCCCTTGGCAGAGATGGGTGGGGGTCGGGGTGCCGGACGCCTGGGCCCCTTGGCAGAGATGGGTGGGGGTCGGGGTGCCGGACGCCTGGGTCCCTTGGCAGAGATGGGTGGGGGTCGGGGTGCGGGACGCCTGGGCCCCTTGGCAGAGATGGGTGGGGGTCGGGGTGCCGGACGCCTGGGCCCCTTGGCAGAGATGGAGTCGGAGAGCCAGGGCGTGGAAAACACGCGGCGTTTATTCCAGTACAAAACCCAAACCCACAGCCCCGCCGCCTCTTCACAGCACAAACGCTCCCCTCACTGAGTGAGGGGCACCTCTCGCCCCCGGCCGCAGCACCCCTCGGGCCACCCCATTCATGGGGTCCCCCGCTCCCTTTCATCCCCCGCAGCTACCAGCCGCCCCCCGCCCCAGGCTGGGGCTCGATGGGGGACGCCCGGGGCCCCCGGCTGGGCCGGTTCCTCCCTGCCCCGGGGAGGCGGCTCGGGGGTGGGAGACGCGGTGGTTCGGGGCGCGGGGCCGGGATCCCCACGCCGCAGCAGGCTGGACTGGTTTTGGCGGGTGGGAGCCGGCCTCCGTCCTTCCCCACCCGGTTTTACAGCCTTCATTGCCCCATCGCGGCAGGCAGGGCCCCGGGGGGGGGTGTGCGGGGGCAGAGCACACCTGGGGCCCGTCCTCGCAGCCCCCCCGGCTCTGAGCTGGGTGGGGGGCCCAGCCCCGGGGCAGGGGGGGCAGTGAAACGAGGCTGAGCCCCGACATCGCCACGGGACCCCCCTGCTCGGCGGTTCCCTCTCCAGTCCACCCTTGGGGTCCCCGTGGCGCAGCCCCCCTAAACCTGCCCCGGCAGCTGCAGCAGGGGAGACCCCGCCACGCCGGAGTCCCCGGCCGCTGACAGAGCCAGGCTTGGCTACCAAAATCCAATGAGCCAGCGGCTTAACGCCGCAGCACCCTGTGGAGGGTCCTGACACCCCCCCCACCCCCCCCCCGGGGTCCCCTCGAGACATGAAATCCCATCCGGGGGCACCGAGGGGGAATTTTGTGCTGGAAAATGCAAATGCCGGAGTCGGGGACGTCCTTCGAGAGCTGTGGGCAGCCCAGGTCACCCGAGTCCTGCAGAGGGACGGTGGCGGCCATGCCGGGGCTGGGGACGCGTCCCCGTGGACGCCCCCAGCGAGACTTCACCTCGTGCTGGGTTTCTCCAGCCCCACGGCTCGTCCCCAGCCCCGTGGCGCAGCGGGGCTGCCATCGGCCCCTCGCACGCCGACAGGGATGGGGACGGGGACAGGGACAGGACCCTTTGAGGGGTCCTACCCCCCCTCCCCATCCATAAGACCCACGGCCACAGCTTCGGCCCGAGACGTCCACTCTGCCCGAGTGGCAAAGCCTAGCTTCACCTTAATAAAATAATAATAATTAATAATAATAATAATTAATAATAATAATAATAAAACAATTGAAACCGAAGGCCTCGGGGCGCCCTCTGGGCACGGACCCCACTCGACTTCACCTCCACCCCTTCCCACCCAGACCCCAGGGTGCTCCGAGCCCGGGCAGCCCCCGCAGCCCCAGACACGGCCCCCCCAGAGGCCCCAGGATGGGACCGTGCCAGGAGATCGGCCCCTCCCCCCCCCAAATCTCCCCCCTCCCCAGATTCCCAACTGGTGTGAACTGGTGCTGGCTGGGGGCCAGAGCCAGGGGAGTCCCCGGGTGCCCTGAGCAGCCCATGAGCCCCATCCCACCCAGCCCCGAGCACTGCCCCCCAACACCCCACCCCCACCCCCCACCCCCAGGTCCCAGGTTCAGCATCTCCTTCTGTGTCCAAGGGGTTCTGCCAAAATCGGGGGGGGATAAGACCCAAAAGGACCAAAAAACAAGAGTTTTGTGGACTGTCAACCAGGGGGTGAAGGACAGATACGGGGTCCCCTGGGGGAAGGGGGACGGCCCCAGGGGAGAAGAGATACGGGGTCCCTGGTGGGGGAGGCCCCAGGGTGTCCCCGGGAGATACGCAGACCTGGGAAGGGACAGCTATGGGGTCCCCGGGGGGACAGGCAGCATGCACAGGAAGGGGGGGGACAGGCAGAGATGCCCTGGAGATACGGGATCCCGGGGAGGGACGGCTCCGGGGCTCCGGGGGGATGGGCAGCATGCACGGGGGGGGGGACAGCTGGGGTCCCCTGGAGATACGGGGTCCCCGAGGGACCTGCAGCACACCCAGGGGGCTGTGGTCTCCAGTGGGGTCCCCGGGGAGGGACGGCAATGGCATCCCCAGGAGACAGGCAGCATGCCCGGGGGGGATCCGGGGTCCCCGGGGAGGGACGGCCACGGGGCACCGGGGGGGGGGGGGAAGGGAGGCGGGGGTCGTGGGGCGGCGGGCAATGCGGCCGTGCCAGGCCGGAGGAATGTGGCCGCCCCGGCTCTCCCGGGGCCGCGGCCGCCCCGTGTGCTTCCCGCCCGGGGCCGCGGCGGTGGTGGTGGGTGTGGGAAAGCTGCAGGTGTGCGCTTGGGCAACCGCCTGCCGCCACGCCACGCGCCCGCCGCGGCCCCCCACGGCCCCGCCACAGCTCACATTCAAGCAGGATTTCTTTTTTCCCCGTTTTAGCCTCAATTTGGGCCAAAAAAGGGGTTCGCACTCCCAAGCCCACAACCAAAGCGGCGTTCCAGGGGATGTGGGTCCCTCACCAGCCCAGCATCCCCAGCCCGGGCAGGGGACCGTGGGCATCCCCCGAGCCCCTGTGTGCCAAAACCTCATGGGTGGCGAAAAAGCGGGGCTGGCACTGGGGGGGCTGAGCCCAGGACACCAAGGGTTTGGGGGGGGCCCACGGGGAGGGGGCTGGGGGCTGCGGCCGTCCTCCGCAAGCGAAGGCTCCCGGGTTTCTCCTCTCTCCCTTTCTCCTTCTCCTTCCTCCCCTTTGGGGCTGGACGTGCCCGGGCAGCGCCTGCTCCTTCGGCTCCCATTGATGTTCCTCCCAAACAGCTCCGCCGCCTGCCAGCAGCCTCCCAAAAAAAAGATTTGGGAAGCCGGGGGAGGACGGGGGGGAACCGGGGCGGGAGAGCGGGAGCGGGACAAGTGAAACCGCCGCGAGGCAGCTGCAGCTCCAGCGCTCCCCGACCGGCACCGCCGCAGCGGGGGACGGGGCTGTGCCACCGGCATGTCCCCACCACCGCTTCGAGCACAAGGTGCCAGCCCTGTGCACCCCCCACCCCAACACCCTTCGGATACCGGCCCCGAAGGGTCCCCCTGGCCCCTGCCCGGGGTCCTCCCCACCTCCATCCGTGTCCCCCCCAGGGCTCAGCGGCTCAGTTTGTGGGGGCGGCGTTACCCCCCTCGGACTCCCTCTTGCCTCCCTTGCCGGCCGACGGGTCCCCGGAGCCCTTGACCTCGGGTTCGCCCCCGTCCTTGCCCCCATCGTGCGTCTTCATGTGCTTGCCCAGATGGTCGCTGCGCATGAAGACGCGGCCGCAGACGGGGCAGGTGAATTTCTTGGCGCCGGTGTGGGTCTGGAGGTGCCGCTGCAGCTCGTCGGAGCGGGTGAAGCGTTTGCCGCAGAAGAGCCAGTTGCAGACGAAGGGTCGGTCGCCGCTGTGCCAGCGCAGGTGGGCTTTCAGGTGGGAGGTCTTGGCGTACGCCTTCCCGCAGCCGGGGATGTGGCAGTTGTGTAGGTGCTTGCGTTTCACCCCCTCGGGGCAGGGACCCCCCCTTTCCGCCTCCTGGCAGTTGGGGCAGCGGCACGCCGCCTGCCCCCCACCCCGGGGCACGGCACGACGGGCACCTTTCGGCCGCCCGCCGCCCTCCGCCTCCGGCCCCCGGGGCTCGGGGGGTCCCTCCAGTGCCTTCGCCCCCTCCGGTCCCAGGAGGTGCTGGGTGGGGGGGGGCAGCAGGTGGGTGGGGGGGGCGCAGAGCTGGTGCTCCCCCCCGCTGTACCCCCCCAGGGCCGGCGGCAGCCCAGGGTGCCCGGGCACCTGCAGCCCCCCGCCCTGCCCAGGGGGCAGCTCCATCCAGCTGGCTCCGGCATGGAGGTCCCACCAGTTGACGCCTCCCTCCTCACCGGGGGGGCCGGGATGGGGGGGCCGAAACCAGGGCTCGTAGGGATGCGCCATGTCCGGGGCGGCCGGCAGCAGCTTGGCGTAGGCGCCGGGGCCGTCGGCAGGCAGCTCTAACCGCTGAGGGCCATGGGGCTCGTAGGTGCCGGGAGCGGCGAAGGCGGCGGCATCGGGACCCGCCAGCGGCAGCTCCGGGGGAGGCAGCGGGGAGGCGAAGTCGGCGGCACCCGCCGCGGCGCTGCCGTGGGGCTGGAAGGGCTGCAGCGGCTGCAGGTCCAGGTGGCTCGGGGAGGCGCGGGGAGCGTCAGAGGGCTGGGTCCCCAGGGAGCCGCAGACCGCTGTGAGCATTGCCGAGCAGCGCGGGGCGGTGGCGCAGACAGACCTGTAGGGCCAAGGAGGGACGGGGCGGGGAAAGGGGGGCGGGGGGGGGGCGGGGGGGGGGGAGAGAAGAGCTGTGAGAAGCTGGGGGGCACACCTCCTAACCCTCCTACCCCTGTGCTACGCCAGCACAGGCTGGGGTTTGGCACCGGTGATAGCCCCGGCACCGATTCCCGTCCTGCACCGGCACGGTCCCGCCACGCCACGGGTGACAGCGTCCCCAGCACCCAGCACCCCGTCAGCCACGATTTGGGGGACACTCCTGCCCCGCCAAGGGGGTTTCTCTGCTCCACAGCCCAGTGTGACACCAGGACAGTGGCACCAGGCAGGGGTCACCCCTTAGCACCCGTCCCCGTGCCCCTATGGACCCTGTGCCAGCCCCAAAGGGGTCGGTGCCTAATTCTGAAATCTAAGGAAGCCGCCAGCATCTGCCTCGTCACCGCCCCGACTATGTACCTCCAACGCAGCCGGGGTCCCCAAGGGGACGTGAGTGGTGTCCCCAAGCCCGTGCCCCAACCATGGGGGAACAAGGCACCCACGAGGCCACCCCGGTTCTCCCACACCCCAGCCGGGCTGGGAAACCATCGCCCTCAGCTCCGCACCTTCCCCAAACCCCTGGCCTGGCTGGGAGCCCCCAGGCTGCCGGGGGGGGCAAAAACACAATCTGGGGGGGGGGAGCTGCACCCCCAGGCTGGTTGGCAGCAGGATGGGGGAGCGGAGCCGGCTGCGGGGAGGCAGTGGAGCCCCGGGGCCCAGCCACCGGCAGCCCTTTGAAGCCGGGGCTCTGGGCTGCCTTCACCCGCAGCCCCGGACCCCCGGGGCACCCACTGCACCCCTGGACCCCCAGGCACCTGCTGCCTCCCCGACATGGCGGCCGTGACTCACCAAGAGCTGTGCAAACCCCACTGGGGATGGGCCCCACCCCAGTGTCGAAATCCACCTGCCGCCACCAGCTCCCGCCCCCCGACTTCCCACCGGCGCCGGGGGGGCGGGCGGCCAAGACCCCCCTCCCCACAAACCCCCACCGTCCCCTCCCGCCACCATCGCCCGCTCCCAGCCACCCCCACGCCGTCCCCCCCGGCTCCCCGCCACCCCTAGCCCGTGTGGGACAGGGACAGACCCCCAGGGAGACACCCGGAGGGTGCTGAAGCTTTTGGGGTGGGGGATCCCCTGCGCAAAGGGGCTGGACCCCCAGAGCCCCCCGATCCCCAGCACTATGAGCACGGGGCAGGGAGGGGGTCCCCAATGCTGAAGACCCCCCAGCTGCACGCAGATACCGTTTTCCCCTGCCAGGCAGCACTGGAGAGAGCCAGGGGACCCCAAGGATAGGGGCAGGAGCTGGGGGGTGCCAAAATCCCCCCGACGGGACCCACCTCCACCTGCAATACCCAAGTGCCTGCAGGAGCTCGGCCTCGAGCCGGTGCCGGGGCGGTCGCAGGTGGGACGAGCCCCCCAGGAGCGGTGGCCTGAGCAGGTTTTGGGGTGCTGCTCCTCAGGGGGGGCTCAGCTCTGCTCACCCCAACCCTGGGGGGGGGGGGGTGTGGCACCAATTTTGGGGCCAGCTCCTGGGGACCGTCTCTGCCTCCTGGGGATGCCAGCAGGGTAGGTGACGGCTGGCACCGAGGAGGGGTCATGGCTCCCAACTCAGCACTGGTCCCCAGTGGGGTCCTGAGCCCCCTGCTCCCCATGGGTGCTAGATTGGGGTCAAACCCATGAAACCCCATGGTGATGGCCCTTTGTGGGACTACAAGGTGGCAGCCTGCCCCGCACAGGGCCCCCCCAGATCTGGAGACGGAGGGGACCTGGCAGGGACGTCCTCCAGCTCCCCAACCCCAACGGGAGGAGAAGGGACCCTCTGCGGGGTCCCGGGCAGGTCCCACTCGACACAGACCTGCCACGGCCACGGTGAGCTCCAGGCAGCAACGGCCGCGGCTCTCCCGGCGCACGCCGCTCCCAAACATCCCCCTTGGCTTGGGGCTCCCACCGGGACCGAGCCCCCCCAGCCACGGCCCCACGCGCACCGAGACCCACAGCCGGGTCGCACCACCTCCACCGCGGCTACACCTTGTCCAGCTCCACTGGACATCTCGAAGCCAGAGAACAGGGACCAGCGCTGGGATGGGGGGGGGGGGGGGGGGGGGCTGGGAGGGAGGGACCCCCCCACCCCCCCCTCCTCGTTGGCCCTGCCCTGCCCGGCTGCCCCAGCCACGCGTGGAGGCTCCCGGGGCGTTTTTCCATCCGGGAGTGACGACAAAAGTCCCCAGGGGCCCCCAGCGTCCCCCTCCCTGGCGGGGCTCGACGACGCGTTGGCCATTTCACCGCAGGGAAACTGAGGCACCGGCGAGTGATGCGTCCCGTGAGTCACGGTCCAGGCTGGGCAGAGGCGGCTCTGCCCGTCTCCCAGCCCCAGCCGGTGCCTCGCCCCGCGGCAGGGCTGGGCGGGCGGCGCTGCCCTCAGCCCCGGCTCCCGCCCGGCCGGGCTCGGGGAGCCCCGACGGGCGGCTCGGAGACGACGGTCGGGGCCGGGGCCGTTGGGTTTGGGGTGATGCTGCGGTTTTGGGGCGATGCCGCCGGTTCGGGGGCGATGCCGCCGGCTCGCCGCGCTCACCCCACCGCCCAGCCCACAGCAAGGCTCCCCGGGGCCGGAGCGAAACTCCACGGGGCTTTGTTGGGCGGGCGCGGGGGGGGGGACACGGACGGACGGACGGACACAGCACCGATCGCGGCGCGGGGGGGCCCAGCCCGCCCAGCCCCCTGCCTCGCACCCTCGCACCAGGGCTTGGCACCGGCGCGGGGTCCCTGTGGGGCTGCAGGGGGGGGGGGCGGCCCTATGGGGAGGGGGCTTCGCGCTGTAAATCGGGGGCGAGGGCAGGGCGTCGCGGGAGGCGAAGGGGCCGGGAGCCTTCGGGGCTCGGTGGCCAGTGGACGCGGCGGCGGCGGCAAGCAAAGACTTGCCGGGGCTGGGCTGGGCCGGGGCGGCGGAGCCGCCAGCAGCACGTTCCCAGCCGCCGGTCGGGGCGGCCGCGGCACCCTGACCCGGCCGGGGGTCCCCGCCGGGGGTCCCCGCGGCCGCCCACCCTCCCGCCGCGCCGGCCGTCGGGGCGATGGAGGCGGGCAGCGCCGAGGGGGTACGTACGGGTCTAGCGGCAGCGAGCTCCCGGCGGCTCCGTCCTCATCGGCGTGGCGTGGGCGCTGGCTCCCGAGGGGACCCCGAGGGACCCGCGCGGCTCCCCAGGGACGGGGCACCCACTGGGCCGGGCGAGCAGGAATGGCTGGGTCCCAGCCCGGCTCCCGGCTCTTCCCTCCTCCCCACCGTCCCAGCTCCACCCCTCCCCGGCCCAGGTGATTTTAACCCTTGGAGGCAGAGCCCCAGCCCCGCCGCTTGACAGGAGCCTGGTCCCGGTCCCAGGATCCGGCGCATGAAAGCGGAGGGAGGGGACGGGAAGTTCGCAGCAGACACCGCAAACAGGGGGGTAATTAAAGAAGAAAGAAACAGCCGCCTCCCTCCAGCGCCCGTGGCCGCCCTCCTCCTGCCGCCCTCCTGCCAACCCCCCCTCCCCACCCAGGGACCCCCGGGCAGCCCGCTGAGCCCAGCCGGCTGTCGTCCGTCCGTCCCCCCCCCCCCCCCGCCCGGGGGTGGCACCCGGAGGTGGCCGTCTGCTCCTGCCCCCCCAGGGATGTCACCCGTCCAGGTGGGGGGGGCTCACTGTCCCCCCGTTGCGGCTCGGCCCCGTGCCATGGGGTAAATGGGACGGGGACGTGTGCAGGGGACAAGTTTTGGGGCCACAGCTGGACCCGCAGAGGAGGGAGTGGGATGCTGATGGCAGGACCCACCTTGACCCAGATGGATTCAGGGCACCCCAAAAGGGTCTGGGAGGTCCCAACTAGCCCATCTCCACTCAGCTGGAGGGTGTCTGACCCTCCCGGCTCCCGTGCCCACGCCGCGATGGCTGCCAGCACAAGGGGCTGCCGGGAGCGAGAAGCCCCAGGAGCTGCCAGGCGGCAACGCCGCAGCCAGAGGAGCCACTTAATCACTGGGGCGTCGTGTCCCCATTTCCACAGCCAAAATCCCTGGGCCAGCACGGGGCTCGCTGCTCGTGGCCGCGACCCTGCGGGGACCCTCTTGGCCCCGGGGGAAACCCACCCCGTTTCAAAGCCCCTGGGAAAAGGTGCTAGTGCCTCGCCAGAGCCGGGACCTCGGCCGGCAGCACCGCAAGCCCGGCTGGCCGAGCCCGGCATGCCGGCGCGTGGGAGCCCACATCTCCCCGGTGCGCTTGCCAAGCGCTCGGCCGGGCGGAGGGCGCAGGGAACTCCTTCGCCCAGGGGAAAACTCTCCTGGTTTTCATCATCCCAGGGACGGCTCAACCGCCGCCACCGAAACGCGGCTGCCTGTGGGGTGAGCGTGGCCCCATGGCTCAGCTGGGCACCGGGGTGGGGACCCTGGGATGGGGACCCCAGGACAGGCAGGGGCAGGGCGGGTGGCAGGGCAAGCTGCTGATGGAGGCTTGGCTGTAAATAGATGGTGGTGAACATGCGCTCCGATGCTCAAGTGCTCTGTGGCGCACATGGGGGGATGCAGGGGGACCCCAGCCCCAGGGTCTCGCCACCTCTCCTCCCCTGCGCCCGCCTGGGAGGTGCCGGGGGCCGTTCCCATGGCCGCGGGGAAGGGGGATGCTCCAGCTCGGGGACGCCCGAGCGCTGTTCAGGCCAAGGTGGTGGCCCCGGGCTCGCCGGCTGCCTCCCAGGCGCCGTATCGCGGCCGCCAGCGGCTCTCCGGGGCAGGGAGCAGTTTGCAGACTTTGCATGTACAGCTCCAGGCACCAGCCAGACCGATCCCCAGCCTGATCCCGATCCCCATCCCGGCACAGGGAGCAGGGACCCCAGGGTGTGCCTTTCCCTGTGCATTGTGCACACGGTGGGGACGCGGCTCGTCCTGCGTCCCTTCGCTCCGGGATCTCCTCCCAGTCTCCCCAGTGCTTCAGGGACTGGCGGTGCGGGAGGGAGATGGGTCCCTGCCCGGGGGTCCCAGGTGCCAGCTGCCGTGGCTCCTCTCCCACCCGTTCCTGGTATGGCCCCTCTCCCTACCAGCCCCGGGCCACGGAGGGGCTGCACGGCAGGAGGATGTGGGACACCGTTGTGCCTCCTTTGGGGACAAGGACGAGGACCTGGGGAGGTTCCGACCTGCTCACGCCACCAGCGCCCAGCCCCAAGGCCCCCCCCGCGATCCTCTTGGACCCCATCCCAAAACACGGCTCCTGGGCTGGGGGGGAAGGAGCCACCGGGACGCGGCCGGGGGCAGCGGGAGGCTGAGAGCCTGCGGCTGGATGGGGCAGTGGCACGGGGCCATGGGGACCGTAGGGACCGTGGGGACTGGGGGTCTGGGGGGGGGTCTGGGGGGGGTCCTGGAGCCACCTTGAGCGGAGCTGGAGCCCCGGCTGGGACCACACATGGGGAAGAAATCACGCCGATGCCGGAGGATTCCAGGGGGGGCATCTCCTCGCCACTGAGTGTCTGAAACCCCGAGACGTGCCTTGAAATTACGTCTAATTACAGAGCCCATTTGCATAAATTACAAGGTGAGAGGCAAATGCCTCCAAACCCTCCCGGAGTGCTCAGGCAGCAGGAGCCGCTCCAGCCGCTTGGGGGGGGGTGGACGACTGAGGGGTCCTGGGTCCCACACAGAGCTGGGACGGGGGCAGGAGGGGTCGGTGCTCCCCAAAACTGCATCAGGGACCCCGGTGTGTGGGTGGGCACGAGGCAGCAGCCTCCCCCCGCGGCCCCAGCCCTCGCCCCACCGCTGCCCCCAGAGCTGGGCATGGCCTGGCCCTGCCAGGAGGGGGGGGACACGGCCCTCGCTGCGCCCCGATGGGTGACGGGGGGATGAAAGGGGGCGGCACAGGGCACGGGCAGTGCTGAGCTGGGGGGGTACAGCTCTATGGCACATGGGGGTTGGGGACACCCCTGTCCCCAGGGGGAAATAGGGGTGGGGGGATGGCGGGATGGAGGGATGGATGGACAGAGGGATGGACGGATGGAGGAGGAGAGGCACCTCCTGGTTCCCCCAGGGCCAGGGGGATGGAGAGATGTCCCCCCAGGCCCCAGGAGGATGTTGGGGGACGGAGGGACGGCCGAGGCCCCTCCCGGCCCCGGGGCAGAGCACTTCAAACGGCTCCTGGCCCGGGGAACGGACGGCAATTTCCTCCGCTGCCATAAAACAAATTGGTTTCTGTGGGGGGAGCGGGGCCGGCTGGGCGCTGGGAGCGTGTGCATGTGTGTGCACGTGTGTGCGTGCATATGCAGTGCTGTTGCGTGTGTGTGCGCGCGGGGGGGGTGCCGTGTCCACACGCATGCCCACGCGTGCGGGGCATGAGCCCCCCCGCGCTGCACCAGGACCTTGCGCGTGTGCACGTCCGTGTGTGCATGTGCACCCCCTGCCTGCACCCACCCACGCATGTGGGTGCTGAACTCTGCGGAGGCTGGGTGCCCAGGAGCAGGGTGCCCGGGGGGGTGCCCGGGGTGGGGGTGGGGGGTCCTGCAGCGGGTGCCATGGGGCTGTGCCGTCTGGGTCGCCCCGGCCCCAGGGGGAGCCTTGGGGGCGGCCACGGGGCCTCAGACGGGGAGAGCCGAAGCGCCCCGATCCTTCCCTGAGGTTTTTGGGGGTGCTGCCCCCGGCCCCGCACCCAGACAGCCCCGGGGGGCTGACGCTGGGCTGACGCTGAACCCCCTGCGAGGTGCAGCCAGGGGTGCTAGTGGGAACTGGGGGGGACCCCGAACCTGCCGGGGCTGGCACGGTGGGGACGATGCTGGGTGGGTCAGGGACCGGGGTGGCCCTGGGTGCTCCACAGCCCCATGAGGGGAGAGGTCACAGCCCCGTGCACCCATGGGTGAGCAAACCCAGGGACCGGCGCCCAGTACGGGGTCCCTCAGCCCAGACTGGGCCCCCGTGGGACCTCCGTCACCCCCCACCCCCCACCCCCCGCACCAGGGTCCCAAATCCCCACGCCTGCACCTGGAGGGCACAGCTTGGCACAGCCCCCGTTGCTCCCACAGCCCTTCGGCCACTAAAGCAAATGGGGGGGGGACGGGAACACACGGTCCTGTCCCTGTCCCCAAGCTGTGCCGTCACGGGGACGAGGGGACATGGGGGCATGCCCCCCGGGGGCACGACGGCTGGCACGGGGCTGTCCACCCGGTCCCCGGGGGAAAAGCTGAAGGCAGGGCACCTGCCTGCCTGGCAGAGATATCTACCGGGATTATCGCGACGGGCTTCCCCTGCCCGCAGTGCGTGCCAGGTTGCGGTGTGCCCCGAGGGAGCGTTTCTCACCGGGAGCAGGAATTACTGTCGGAACTCGACCTCTGCGACGTGGCGACGGAGCTGACGGCTCGGTGTAGTTTTAAATACGGCTTTTAATTAGTTCCATGTAATCTCCCTGCCTATCTGCGCCCGACCGGCCCGGCTGTCAGTCACCGCGTGGGGAAACCTGCCTGGCACGGCGGCGGTGAGCGCCCAGCGTCGCACACCGGGGATGGGGCACGCGGCTGCACCGGGGATGGGGACACGTGGCTGTGCCGGGGATTGGACACGGGGATGCACCGGGGACGGGGACGGGGACGTGCAGCTGCATTGGGGATGGAACATGTGGCTGCACCGGGGACGGGGACACGTGGCTGCATCGGGGATGGGACACTGGCTGCACCAGGGACGGGGACACGTGGCTGCACCAGGGATGGGACACAGGGATGCACCAGGGACGTGCAGCTGCATTGGGGATGGGACGTGTGGCTGCATCGGGGATGGGACACGTGGCCGCACTGATGGTGGGACGCGCGGCTGCGCTGAGGACAGGGACATGCGGTTACAGCAGGGATGGGGGGACACAGTGGCCCTGGGAACAGGGACATGTGGCTGCACCAGGCATGGGACACGCGGCACGACCGGGGATGGGACACCGGGCTGCATCAGGGACAGGGGCACGTGGCCGCACTGGGGACAGGGACATGTGGCTGCCACAGGGGACAGGGTCACACGACCACACCGGGGGCAGCGTCCACTCAGTCCTGCCACCGCTGCCTCCCCCCCGGCACAGGGCTGTGCCGGGACCCCCTCGGGGTTGGAGCTGACGGGGGGGGGGGGGGGCACCTGGCCACCCCCCAGCCCGCGGGGTCCCACGCCAGCCCATCCCCATCCCCAGTGGCCCCGTGGGGCTCGGGGGAGGCGGGGTCCGGCACGGGAGCAGCTCTGCTCCCGGCGGGACCAAAGGGGCGGGAGGCAGCGCCAGGCGGACGCCAGGCCCCCAAGCAGCGGTGCCGGCACCGTCCCCCCCTCGCTTGGTTTAGCCTCCGCTAAACCACTTTCTAATTCTTTGCAGAAACCATTAGGAACGGCTAACAACCTTGGCCAGGCGCGGGGACGGGCTGGCGGCTGAGGAGGTGCCGTAATTGCCGTAATTGAGCGTGGGCCTGGGCGCGCTTTCCGTGCCAGGTCGCATTCAGCTGGCACAGGGCACGGGGTGGGTGGCAGGGGGCTCAGGGATGGGGACTGCGGGGATGGGGACGGCGGGGGACGGCGGGGGACAGCGTACCCTTGCCCCATGTCACGGCTCCAGGTCCTCTGGGTCCTCCGGGTCCTCCCGGTGCAGCCTGGCTCTGCAAGGGTCCCTGCCTTGCTGCGTGTCCCTGTGTCCCCATGTCCCCATCCCAGCCATGCTGTGCCAACCTGAGTCCCTGTCCCCGCCTCGCTGTGCGCACCTGCGCCCCCGTCCCAACCTCACTGCATGGACCTGTGTCCCTGTGTCCCTGTGTCCCAATGTCCCCATGTCCCAGTCCCAGCCTTGCTGTGCCAACCTGTGTCCCCCGGTCCCCTGCCTCGCTGCGCAGACCCGTGTCCCCATCCCCGTGTCCCCACGTCCCCGTCCCAGCCTCGCTGTGCCAACCTGTGTCCCCCCCGTCCCCTGCCTCGCTGCACAGACCCGTGTCCCCGTCCCCACCCCACTGCACAGAGGTGGTCTGGCCGGCGTCGTGGGGACGGCCCTTTCCCAGGGACGATGACAGTGATCGTGCCCGCGCTCGCGTCCGCGCCAGGCTCACAGCCGAGAGCTGGCGTCACTGTCCGCCTGGGGAAACTGAGGCAGGGAGCGGCAGGCTGGGACTTGCCCCGGCAGCCGGGGCGGGAGCGCCGGGAGCAGAGCCGAGGCCGCGCGGGCGCCCAGCCAGACAGTGGCCCTTGGGCACCGCTGCCTCCCGCCAACCGCCGACTGCCCAGGGTCCCTCCGCGGGGCTGGCTCCGCTCCCCTCCCTCGCCCCGGCACGGCTGGGGTGCAGCCTGCTGTGGGCTGAGCCCGCGGGGACCCCCACACTGGGGTCCCCTCCGCGGAGGGCGGCGATGCCGGACGGGGAGCCCAGCGTGTCCCCCTGCAGTGCACCCGCTCCCAGGATGCATGGCCAGAAACGGGGTACGGGGCAGGCAGCACCACGGCGTAGCCGCGTCCCACACGTGCGCGTCCCCGTGCCCCCGGCACGCGGAGGACGACGCCGGCGCGGCGTCGGGAGCGTCGGTGGCTGCGGTGCCTCCCGCAGCGTTTACGAGCTTGGCCGGAGCCGGGTCCCGGGGGCGGCTGGGGGCGGCCCCCACCCAGGGGACCCCGGCGGGCACCCAGCCCCAACCCTCCCCTTCCACCTGCTGCTCCGGGGCCGGGTCCCCGCCTGCCTTCGCCCTACGGCGGGACGAGGACCCAGGCGTACGGCCGCTCTGCCCGTCCGAGCACGGCACCGGCACCCCGAGACGCGCCACCGGGATCCCCGCATGAGACCGGGGCGGCCGGGGGGGGGGGGGGGGGGGGGGGGGGGCCGGGGGCCGAGGCGGGGGTCGGAGGCGCCGGTGCCAGGCGGTGAGTAAGCAGGAGCATGAGGAGGGGAGGTAATTAAAAGGGAGGCACTCGCCACAGCAAGTTCCCACAAATGAAGGCCCCGGGGCCATAGACACTGCACAACAAAGCACCGAGCAATTATTTGGCTCCAGTGGGAGGTGCTGGTCCCGTGGGGGCTGGAGCCAGCTGGGCACCCCGGGGCCTGGCAGGCCTGGCACGGGGTCGGGGGGTGGTGGGGGGAGTGGGGTGCGGGAGCTGCCGAGGACACCCCCCCCCCCCCAAGCCGGTCACGGAGGAGTGGCTGGTGGCCACCTCGGCTGCGGTGGGATGGGTGGTCCTGGAGCCGGGAGCGTGGGGAGCTTGGGGTGGGGATGCGTGGGTCACAGCTGGCGGGCACCCCGATCCCTGCCAGGGGATTGGGCACCCCGAGACCCTCCAAGCACCGTGACCCCTGCGGGGGGGACCGGGGACCCCGACCCCCTTTGGCACCCCCAACCCCTGGAGCGAGGTGGGGCACCCCGACCCCCTCCGGGCACCGCAACCCCTTCCAGGCACCCCAACCCCTGCAGGGAGACAGGACACCCCAAACCCCCCGGGTACCCCCACCCTGGGGGAGATGGGGGGTCCTTCAGGAGCAGCGAGGCTGGGTGCCACCAGGCTTGCCCCCCCCCCCCCCCGCCACGGTCTTCTCCCCCACTGGCTGCCCCCCGCACCCCGGGGTGCGGGGCCTGACGGGTCGGGGTCCTGGGCTGCCCCATGCCGCTTCAGTTGGGGAGCCCTGAGGGGACGGTGATGGGCACCAGGCCAGCCCGTGGGGTGGGGTGATGGGGCCGGGGGGGGGGGGGCGCTCCCTGGAGCCTCAGTTTCCCCACCTGTGGTGGGGCGGGGTGTGTGTGTGTGGTGTGTGTGAGGCCCGGGCTGGGCTCAGCCACGGGGCCTCGGAAGGCCCTGCCGCCCCCCCCCGGGCTTGGGGGGCCGCTGCGGGGGACACACGCACCCCCAGAGCCCCGGCGACACCCCCGGCCCCAGGGGCGCAGGGCCGGCCCCCTTCCCCGGCAGCCCGGCGGGGGAGGGAGGGTGTCGGCTCGGGGCACCCGCACGGGGCCGGGGGGGTCCCAGGAGCGGCCGGGCCGGGGCCTGCAGGGGGGGGGGGGGGGGGGGGGGGCCGGGACCCCCCCCCCCGGGGATCCCCGGGACTCCCCGCCCCCGCGGGGACCCCGCTGCCGTCATCAGGCTTCAACGTTTCAAACCCGACCCCCCCCCCAGCACAGGCGCGCGGCCAATCACAAGCGGAGCTCGGCCACCCTCGCGTCTCCCATTGTCTTCTCTGTATGTCAATCAAGATGGCCGCGACCAACCGGAAGGCGAATTTTGGGTTGCTCCCGCCCACGAGGAAGTCCGCCTCCCCCGCCTCGAAAGGCTTGTCAATCAATCAGCGGATGGCGACAGGCTGGGCTCGTTCCCATTAGCCAGCTGCGCTGTCAATCAGAGATCTGCCCTCCCATTGGGTCTCTGCTTCCGTCCGTCAGCCGGGAGGCCCGCGCCCATTGGCGGAGCTGTCACTCCATCACGGGTCCTATTGCTCGGCGGAACTGCCCATCAAGCGCAAATCCGCGGCGGATTGGCCGACGATAAAGCATCTCGCCGTCCGTTGGCCAGAGGGCCGGCAAGCCGGGTGGAGATTGGTCAAGAGGCCGCCGAGGGGGCGGGTCACCTAGGGCGGTGCCCAAGCGGCCCCGGAGGAGGAAGATGGCGCCGTGAGGGGGTCGGAGCCGCCGCCGCCGTCGCCGCTCCGGCCGGTCTGTGCGGGCCCGCGGCGGGGGCGGGCGCGCTGGAGCGGGGGGCGGCGGCGCGGGGGGCGGCAGCGCCAGGGGCGCCGGGCCGGAAGGGGCGTGCGGCCTCCCCGGCCCGCCCTCCCCGAGCGCCGGGCGGGAGGGCGGACGGGCGGCGCTTCCGGGGCCGGGGCCCGGTCGGGGCGGGCCCGCACCTCGGCCCGCCTCCCCGGGGACCGCCGCCGCCGCCGGGAGGGGCCGGCCGGGGCGGCCCCGCGGCCGGGGCGCGGGGGGGGAGGCCGGGCCGCGTGCGGGGGGTGCCCCGGTACGTGGCGGCGGGGGCCCGGGGGTGCCCGGGCGGTGGTAGGGGTCCCCCCCGGGGCCGCCCCGCGCTCCGAGGGGTGCCCGGCCCGGGGGGGGGGGGGGCGGAGGCGCGTCCGTGCGGGGCGACCCTGTCGGGGGGTGCCCGGGTTGCTGCGAGGGTCTTTTGGGATGGGGGTGCCCGTGCCGGGGTGGCCGGGTCGCGGGGAGCGGGCGCAGGGGGTGCCCGGGCCTGGGAACCCCCCACGCGTGGGGGCGTGGAGGGGGCGCGTTGCCCAGCGGGGTGGGGTGCTGCGGCTGGGATCGGGGGGGGGGAAGCTGCCCCAGTTCTTGGGGAGGGGTGCGTGGGGTTGGGGGGAGCTGGAGGGGTGCGGTGCTGCTGTGTGGGTTTGGGGGGGGGGGGGGGCTGCGCGGGGAAGGGCGTTTCGGCCCCACCCTGTTCTGGCCCCCGGGATGCGGAGAGGGATTCGGGCTCGTTCCCCTCGGGCACTGAGCGGAGGGGGGGGTGCTGCAGGGCAGAGCTGGGGGAGCCCGTCCCGGGGCTGGGGGTGCGGCGGGGGGTGGGGGGGATAAGGACAGAGGCGGTTATTTCTGGTCCCTGGGGGTGTGCAGCGCAACAGGATCTCGGCCGCTCAGGGAGCCACGGATCGACGCTGCTGGAAGTTTCCACCAGGGCCTCTCGCTGCTCGAGGGTGCCCCGCGATCCGCTTGCTCCCGCGCCTCAAAACCTCTCCTTCCTTGTATGTGCAGAGCGAGGAGCTGCACCCTCCTCCCCGAGGCCAGTCCTTCCGCAGAGTGCCCGTGCATCCTTGGCAGCCTGGCCGTCCTGGCTCCCTTTATTTTAGCTGCTTCTCCTCTTCTTCCTCCTCCTCAAATGCAGCCAGAGCGCCAGGGAATTTCCCCCCCAGCATCAAGGAAGGAGAAAACAAACTGATCTTGGCAAGTGGCTGTAACGCCTGCGCTGTCACAGGCGTGTCGGAGTCAGACCAGGAGTTAAAACAACAACAACAGAAATCCTGGCCAGTTTATTCTAAGGCATTGCTTGATTTCCTGCTGTTAATATGTAAATATGCAGGTGTTTGAGCTCCTTTCTACCCGACTTTGAATATTTGCTTGTGGCTCTGACAAACAAATGGGGCTGCCGCCATTGGCACGGGTTTTTTTTCCCCATGACTGTGCTTAGCTTCGTAATCCTGAGCGGTTTTTTGCAGTTGCCGAGGTCTTTCATGGATTTTAGGGGACTCTGATTCACCTTCATGCTCAAGGTGCTAATTAAAACCCCGGTAACTCGGATCAGGTGTGTCAATTGGCTTAAACCGAGTGCTGAAAGTTAGGATCGCGTTCACCTCCCCGTGCCCCCCCAAAAAAGATCCATCGGACAGATGGGAAGGGTATTTTGGGGAGCAGAGACTCCCCTGCAGTTGGAGAACCTGGACTGAAGGCTTGTGCCCCGTCTGTAAGTCGGTGTGGTATTTCCCCTCTCAGAGGGGGGCCGTGAGAAGGTAACGAGGATATCGTGGTGATAGGGCTTGAAATTGTGCTCTAAAATATAGAAAACTTTCCAGACCACCCCCCCACCCCCGAAAGGGAGTTTTGTAGCTGCGTAGAAGTGCCTGCGCTGCTCGAGCTGCAGGACGGGGCGTTGGTTGTGGCTGTGAGGACTGGCAGGTACCTTCTCGTCAGGGTTTGCCTCTGTCCCGGGCTCCTCAGCCGAGCTGGAATCCGTAGATCCTGCGGAGGACTGCCCGGCAGCTCCCCGAGGAGAAGGGCTTGTCCCGGTTAGGAAGGAAAAAAAAACCATCTCTCCCCTTTATATCTCTTGTAGAATATTGAAGATAGTGGCACGGTTTCCAAAGTAAATAAATTCTTGTGAGAAGCGAAGGAGCCGTCTCTGAGCAAACCTACCAATCGTGCTGGTGTGAGCGGTCCAGCTGGCTGCTGGCAGGCGTTTCCTCCGGCTGGACATGGGGTCTCATGGGCTGGCGCGGTTGGTAAGTTTTCTCTTCCTACAGCCCCATCGCTCGAGTCCACCGTGGACATTTCGCTCCCCCCCCCCCCCCCCCCCCCCCGCGTGCCGTGAGCTCACGGCGGGCTCCGAGAGCTCCTCGAAGCGCCGCCAGGCAGACCTCGGGGCATCTGGAGAGTTGGTCGGGACGCGAGGCTCTTGGTCCGTGTGTCCTGGGGCAGGAATGAGTCCTGGTTGTGCTCGTTTGAGGAACGTAATAGAGGAAACGGTTACTCGAGCCAGAAATCACTGCGTTTTTGGTTGTTTTGTCCTTTTACAGGGGTGAAGGCAGGCAAGGGGTGAGGAGGCTGTTGTTTCCAGGCTGTAGGGAGACGGTTTCCGTACAAAACTGCACTTGTGACAAGCGGAGGAAGAGGAGGTGGCCAGAGAAAAACGAATTTTATGAGTCAGTGCTCTTTAATTGCCTTGAGGGAGAGTCCTCTTTCGCTTGAGGCTTGGCTGGGGGGTTTACGGAAGGGCAAACTGGACCTGAACTGCTCAGCAAATTCTTCGTGGGGCGTGAGTAAGCGTGTAACGCAGAGCGGGCGACGGTTTCGTGGTGCACATCTGTGAGAGGGTGCTGGGGGGGGGGGGGCGGGGGGGAAGCTCCTGCCTCTCAGAAGGGTCCGTTTCCCCCAGGGCAGATCCAGAAACGTTCCCTGCGGGCAGCGACAGTCCTGCTCCCGGTTCCGTCCTGGGCAAACGGCCCGGAGAGTGAAGCCGTGTGCTTTGGTACCCGCTTGGTTTCGCCGCGCTGTGAGTGGGTTTATACCGTGTTACACCCTCAGGATGTGAAACTGTCGCTGTTGGACTTGGACGTAAATTGTACAAGTGAGAAACTCGCGGAGGGATTACACCGCAACTGCGGCAACACAGGGCTTCTCCCCCAGTCATTATCCTTATTTATTTGTTCGGGCTAATGGGATCTCTCCTGGTATGTGTCTCTCTTTCTGGCCAGCTCAGCGTTGCTCTTATTTGTAGTCAGGGCTGTTAATCCTCGGCAGTGCCCTAATTCTGCTGAAAGGGAGGGTGCAGCCATTGAACTCGGGCAGCCGTACAAGCTCCCGGCTTTCTGGGAAGAAAGCCTCCTTTTATCGCAGGCCAGCTCGCTGGGTGCGAGCGTCTGATGCTTTCATCTCTGGGAGGTTGCCACAGCGAGCGGCAGCGAGTGGCTTCAAGGGAATGGATGCCCTTCGCTAAGGAACGGGGCGAGTAATTTCCGTGCGATGCCGTCCCAGGCGCCTGGGACTCTGAGCTGACTCTTCCCCGGGGATTTATGCGCTCGGTCGCAGCAGGGCTGTGAGAGAGCCTCCGCGGTGCCTCGAGAGGAGCCGTGGAGCCTGTGCTGGCGAGGGGCGAGCTGCCTGCCTTTGGGAAGCGGGCTCCTTGGTGACTTGGCCCGGGGCCCGATCGCTCGGTTTCTTAGCGGCTTTCTGTTTGGCGAAAGCCTTGGCGTTCCCAGGGAGGAGACGTCTGCCTCGGTCCATGCTGCGCGGGACAGCCGAGGGGTGCGGGGGGAGCCGAGGGCTCTCACCCCAAGTTTTATGCGAGCGTTGACTGCGTCTCGATTACCTAGAGGACTTTTCTCCCAGCCTTAAGCTGTAGTAAGATGTGATGACCGGCCCTTGCATTGGGCAGCAACGCGTACGCCTCCTGCGCCCTCCCTGCTAGCTGACGGTTTCAAAATGAAAGAACCCCCTTATCTTCCCAATGCAGACGTGCCTTTTGCCCGGGGCTCCTGCAGCCACGTGCTGGAGGAGCCGCTTCAAGCAAGGCCGAGTTTGCCCTTTCTGAGGTCGGGTGCTGGCCCTGTCACCCTCAGCCAGCCTGCGCTGATGCCTCTTGCCTCCGTTGCGAGTGATGCTGCCGAGCCTTTGCCGCTCCGGGCTGTGGAGCGTGGGGTTTGCTCTCGTTGAAACAAAACCCGCACCTAGTTTTCCCCATCCGTCGGAGTCCCTCGTCCAGCCCTGGGTCTCCCGCGGCTCCCCGGGCAGGAGCACGAGGTCGTTAAACGGCAGCTCCGCCTGTGCCAGGTCTTCACTGCTCGGAGCCAGAGACCAGCGCTCTGCCACAGTCCTGGGATGCCGTTCTCGCCCGGTCCCTGCGAGCAGCAAAAAGCCACTCGCTGTGCTTAGACAACAGTTAATTTTTGGCTGGTACGATGTGTTGTGAGCCATCCGGGACTTCGTATCTTCATCGTGCTGCTCGTCCTCTGCCAGCGCTTCCCATCGCTCCTGCTGTCCAAGCATCTCTGTAAATACCACAGCGCTGGCTTCCCATCGGCTCGCCTGCGCCGGGGCTGCCTTTCGGAGATGCCCTGAGTAAAACCCAAGCATCCGTACTCCTCAGATGGCCGTAATTCCCCATTTGAAGTCAGGACGTTGTCAGCAGCAATAATAAAGAGTGTTCGAGCTCAGACAAGTTCTCCCTGGCACCTTGTCTAGGCAAATATTATCAAGCTATCGAGCCGTACAGCGGCTGCTGGATGGGGGTGACTGGGGAATTTGCCAAAGGAAATGTCGAGGGTGAAATGTCTTTCTAGTCCAGAACAAAAGATTGAGCAAATTGTGAGGATTTAGGGGTCTCTTTCCCTGGCTTCTCCCCATTAAACCTTTAAAAAGAAACTGTTGTAGCTGCCCCGGTGGCGAGAAGAGCCTCAGCCTCGGTGTTACTGCTCTGCGGCGTTCGGGGCAGCAGAAGCGATGAGCGTCGGAGATTGCAAACTCCCACGGAAAGTGTCGAGAGAGGAAGGCAGCGAAGCCGCGGGGGCCGTGACTCGCCCTCGCCCCTCGGGGTGGCCCTGCCTCGTCCCACGCTCCCGCCGCGCCGTCGGAGGAGCCGCGGCCGCTCGTCCTGCGCCCTCCCTGCCCGCCTGTGCCTGCCGAGGCCCTCGAGCGACCGGCTCCTCCGATGTAGCTTCGCCTTTCTCCTCTCCCCGCCATGCAGATCCCGTTGAAGCTGTAGGCCCCGTGGCCCTGGCTCCGGCGGGCGCCTCCTCTCCTTCGTGTGCCGCCTGCTGCCGCCCTCTCCTCCCCGCTCGCCGACGGCTTTTCTCAGCCTCCTTTTTTATTCCCCAAAGTGACCTCTTAATTACGTAACGACTTACAAACACTCAGCACCGACAACATAACCAAAATAATTGAAACAATGTTTTTCCAGCTTTGAAAAACACGATTCTATACCAAAACTCCGTCCTTTGAGGTTCCCAAAGTTAGAAAAACAAGCAGCGGGGAGGCGGCGTGAGCTGGGAACCAGGAGACCGTCGGCTAGCTGGGCATGCCTGCCCTCCGCTTTGAAGCGGGGGGCTCCGCAGGGCAGCGCTGGTCTCTCAGCCCGGTGGGGGGGCCGTGGCTTCAGGTCAGGGCTGTGCTGGGACGCAGGCAGATGAGTGAGGGCTGCAGCCGGTTGTCCGCCGTAATTGGCATTTCCCTTTGGTGGCGAGCAGAGGGCAAAGGAAAGTGCGGGGAGAGGATGATGAGATTTCTCTAGCCCCTTTATAACACCCCCCCCCCCCGCCCCCACTGAAGGCATGTGGGTGAGGTGTGACGTCTTGGGCGATGCAGGGAGACACCGGGAGAGCCTCTCGGGCATCGGGGCCTTGGGCTGGGTGCACCGAGGAGCTGTGGTCTCGGCTCTTGCTGCTGATCTTACTCCTCCGTGTCTCTGCTTCCTCCTTGCAGATCAAGAGACAGCATGGCTGCGACTGCTGCCGTCAGCCCCAGTGAATACCTGCAGCCGGCCGCCTCCACTGCCCAGGTGAGTACGGGGGCATCGGCGGGCTCCCGGCTCCCCGCTGGGGCGGAGGGACGTGTCCTGGGGTGCAGGACAGCAAACGCTGCATCGTTTGGCCCCTCCTGCCTCCGCCGTAGCCAGCGTTGCCGCGTCAGGAAGAGGGCTGGTTGCAGGACAGGCTGGGGAGCCACGCTCTGGACTTGTTCCCAGCCCCGACGCCGACTCTTCCGGAGTCTTGTTTCTCCTCCCTGCGCTGTGTTTTCCTTAAGGACCTCTTGGGTTGTGTTAGCAGCTGATATCACAAGGTGGTCTTCGACTTAAAACCACATGAAACAGCCCAGGGTGTGTGTAATGGGTGTAAATACCAGCAGACTTGCAGGGTATTTGCAGCTTTATAGAGCTTATAAGAACATAGGCACACGATTAAAAGGCAGTGGCCATCCTGATGGCTAAAAGTAGCGTGAGTAGGGTGAGCTCAAGGCACACGTGGTATGGGTAATTAAGCAGTTCCCTTAATAAGGGGTGTCTCATTGACATGGACTGGATTGCTTTCGATAGCGCGTACCCTTTCCTTCGCTGACTCGCTCTCCAGATGTTTGGCACGAGCCCCTGTCTCTAACTTAATCTGTCTCCTTCCTGGTTCCCCAGGACTCCCAGCCGTCTCCTCTTGCCCTCCTCGCAGCGACATGTAGCAAGATCGGTCCCCCCGCAGTGGAAGCCGCCGTGACTCCTCCTGCCCCTCCTCAGCCAACGCCTCGCAAACTCGTCCCCATCAAACCTGCTCCGCTCCCTCTGGGCTCCGGTAAGAACAGCTTTGGGATTCTGTCGTCGAAAGGGAACCTCTTCCAGATCCAGGGCTCTCAGGTCGGCACCTCCTACCCCGGGGGGCAGCTGGTTTTTGCCATTCAGAACCCAACCGTCATCAACAAGGGCACCCGCTCGTCCGCCAACATCCAGTACCAGGCGGTGCCCCAGATCCAGGCTGCGGGGGGACAGACCATCCAGGTCCAGCCCAACCTCACCAACCAGATCCAGATTATTCCCGGCACGAATCAAGCGATCCTCACCCCTTCCTCTTCCTCTCACAAGCCCGTGCCCATCAAACCGGCTCCGGCGCAGAAGGGCGGAGCTTCGCCGGCGCAGGGCACGAGCAACGTGGTCAAGTTAGCCGGCGGCAGCAACGTGACTCTTACCCTGCCCGTGAACAACCTGGTGAACACGGCTGAGCCGGGCGCGCAGGCTCAGATCCTTGCGGAGAGCCCCTCGAAGCCCAGCAAAAAGACTCGAAAGAAAGCCATGTCGCCCGCCCAGCCCGCCGCCGTGGCCGTGGCCGAGCAGGTGGAGACGGTGTTAATAGAGACCACGGCGGAGAACATCATCCAGGCGGGCAACAACCTGCTCATCGTGCAGAGCCCGGGCTCCGGCCAGCCGGCCGTGGTGCAGCAGGTACAGGTGGTGCAGCCCAAGCAGGAGTCGCAGGTGGTGCAGATCCCGCAGCAGGCCCTGCGCGTGGTCCAGGCCGCCTCTGCCACGCTCCCCACCGTCCCCCAAAAGTCCTCCCAGAACTTCCAGATCCAGACGACGGAACCCACTCCTACCCAGGTACCAGCTCCTGTGTCCTCCTGCAAGGTACCTCTGCCCTGTTTCTCCTCTGAGCCCTTACCCAGGCTTTAAAAAGCTGAAGGGTTTTGTGAGCCGCCAAACATCCTCAACTTGGCATCCAGTTTAGGCATCGCTTGCCTGGATTCTCTGATGTCTAGGAAGGGTTGGGAGCACAGCTGTTCCCTCCGCAGGGCTTTATTAAGCCTCTCTTGCCGGCCACCTGCTTTTACAGGACCTGTAGGAGCACAGTGTCCTTGAAACCTCTGCTGTGCCACCAGCTCGGGCTGGGATGAGCCAGCCTGCTCAGAAGCTTTTGGGAAACGGAGGGAGGTGGGGGAGTGGGGCTCACAGCCCGTAGGACCGTGTCTTTAGCGTTGCCTTTGGAAACCAGGCTGCAAAGCCAAAGCAGCCCTTTGCTGCCGTGCAAGGCCAGGACCTTCTTCGGGAGGCCAACAAAGGGTCTTCAGGTGCTCGGGCAACTTCTTCTGCTCTTTGGCTCATCACAGGCCCAGATTCCTGGGTTGTGCGGGGAGGGTGACCGTCGTGGTGGAGGAGGGTCTACCCGGTGACCAGTGGCCGGTCTCATTCCTCTTCTCTCCTGCCATCAGGTCTACTTCAAAACGCCGTCGGGTGAGCTGCAGACAGTGCTGCTCCAGGAAGCCCCAGCCATGACGGTGGCTTCGTCTGGGACCTCTTGCAGCAGCCCCGTGTCCCGCAGCTCCGGCACGGGGGGCAGCAGCAAGAAACCAGCCACACGCAAGGAACGCACTCTGCCAAAGATCGCCCCCGCCGGAGGCATCATCAGCTTGAATGCAGCTCAGCTGGCGGCCGCGGCGCAGGCCATGCAGACCATCAACATCAACGGCGTGCAGGTCCAGGGCGTGCCTGTCACCATCACCAACACCGGAGGTGGGCTGCGCCCTGCTCTGCGACGGGGCGGGAGGGACAGACAGCAGGACGTAGGCAGCTCCCTGATCCGGAGGACAGAAAGCCCCCGCCCTGCTAGCAGCCCTGGGATGTTGCAGCTTTGTAAACAGATCCCTTGTACCCTGAGGCTGAATGTTGCTGGCTGTTAAATGCCGTCAGCTTCTCTAGCTCCCGTCGCTCCAGGAGGCCCCGAGTGTTTCGTAGGGTGTCTCTTTGGTGGTTCCGCTGGGTGTTTCCAAGCCCGTCCCGGTAAGCTGTGTCAGGGAGGGCGGTTAGCAGAGACAGCCGCCTGCAGGGTCAGGCTGCGCGGTCGTGCCGAGCTGCAGGACACGTCTGAGCGCAGGGGCTGAGGCTGCCCGAGAGCCCAGACCGGCTCGCTTTGCTCCTGAGCTCTGTGCGGGGGGAAGGCTGAGCTGTGCCCGGGTCCTTGGGGCGAGACGGGTGTCTTCGGGAGAGCTGGGAGACCCAGCCAGGCTGAGGGACGCGGTGCGCCGGGGCTTTCCCTCCTCCTGCAGCACCTCTGGGCCAGCAGCCCCTACCACAGATAGCGCCGCCAGGTCCCGGGGCCGGGACGTCTCCTTGCGTCCGCTGGGTGCGATGGCTGCTGGTTTGGGTAGCCGAATCGGGAGAGGTGCCTTCGCACGCACGAGTTCTGTGCTCCTCCAAGCTCTGCAGCGAGGCATCGCCATTCCCTCTGAGCGAACCCAGCCCCTCACCTCCGTGGGACAAGTGTCTTCCTTAAGCCAAAAATAGCCAGACGTGGCCCTGGCCAGTGGTCTGTGAGCCGCAGACAGCCCTGGTGCACCTCTGCCCCCACCTCGCCTGCTCAGCTCCCCGCTGCCAGGAGAGACGCGTCCCGGCAGCCGCTCTGTCCTCCCCTCCTGCCCGGCAAACCTTCCCCAGCCCAGTCCCGGTGACGTGGGCTGCCACCAGGGAGCCGAGGGGAGGAAGCTGTGTCTGAGGGAAGTTTATCTCCTTTCTGATCCAGAAAGACCTGCTGCCCTGCGGTGGTTTCTCTCTCGGCAAGAACCGGCTGGGTTTTGCAGTCGGAAGCTGTTCTTTCTTGCTTGGCTAAACGGTGTCAGCGTAAAACACGGGCCAGCACGGTTTCGTGCTCCGCGGCTGGCCGCCATCCTCGCTGGGGTTGCTTTTAAGGGGGTTTTTAATTGCTGCTTCACGTGTAATTCTGGGGCTGGCCCTGAGCGTCGGGGAGATGCCGCAGGCAGATGTTGCTGCTGTCTGCGCTGCTGCCCACAACGCGCCGCAAGGCTGGCGGGGGCCTTGCTGCAGCCCCGGCTGCGAAGGGGACCGGTAGGACCTGCCGGCTGCTGCCCGTGAATGAATCGAATCGGGTCGGGTCTCGGCCTGGGTTCAGCCAGGACGTGCCCGCCTCCCGAGCGGCCGTGTCTCTCGCAGTGCTGCCAAAGGGCTGCCCCAACCCTCGGCTTCGCGCTTTCCCTCCCGGTGGATGTGGTGGCAGCTTTGCTCTGCCTGCGCCCCCGATCCCATCCTCCCTCTCTGTGGTCGCCCCTTCTTCGCTCCGCCATCAGATCCCGCTCCTCCTCCTCCTCCTCCTCCTCCTCCTCCTCCTCCTCCTCCTCCTCCTCCTCCTCCTCCTCCTCCTCCTCCTCCTCCTCCTCCTCCTCCTTCTTCCCCGCTGCCCCGAGAGCAGCGATCCCGCTTGCTGACGCTGACCCCGTCTTCTTCTTTCCAGCCCCCGTCACGGCTGCCGGGTGCTGTGCAAGGCCCAGGCTGCCGCCTCCGTGAGCGCCCGAGCGTGGAGCGGCCCTTAGGGTCCGGGGTAAGTCCCGTTTTTTTGGTCAATATATTGCACGTTTTTTCAAAGTTTCTTTTTTGTTTCCTCTTTGGTCATTTCCCCACCCCGAAGGGTCAAACCAAAAACTTTGAAAAACCGCACAGTATATTCAGAAAAAAGGGACTTACCGGCCCCGCTTGGGGACCAGCACGTGGCGGGGCAGGGGGGCCGTGGCAGTGCTGCATGCAGGGCTGGGGGCGTCAAGACCTGGGGTGTCCCGTCCCGCACGCCGGGGGGGGGTGTGTGTGTCTTTTCTCCGGCCAGCCGCCTCCGGAGGGTTTCGGCAGGACCCGCGTGAGGAGCATGGACGGACGCGTTGGGCACCGGCGCGCGGGCGCAGCGCAGCCCCCCCCCACCCCACTCCGGGAGTGGAGGGGCAGAGCCTGAGTCCCCCCTTTTCCTCCCCAGGCCAGCAGCAGCTGACTGTGCAGAACGTGTCCGGCAACAACCTGACCATCAGCGGCCTGAGCCCGACCCAAATCCAGCTCCAGATGGAGCAAGCGCTGTCTGGAGAGATTCAGCCGGGGGAGAAGAGGCGGCGGATGGCGTGTACCTGCCCCAACTGCAAGGACGGGGAGAAGAGGTGAGCACGGAGCGGGAGAGGGGCAGCCCTGCGGGACCGGCACCCGTCTCCAAGGCTAACCGTGGCTTTCCTCGCCAGGCCGGGGGACCCGGGGAAGAAGAAGCACATCTGCCACATCCCCGAGTGCGGGAGGACCTTCCGCAAGACCTCGCTGCTGCGCGCTCACGTGCGCTTGCACACGGGCGAGCGCCCTTTCGTCTGCAACTGGGTCTTCTGCGGGAAGCGCTTCACACGCAGCGACGAGCTGCAGCGGCACGCTCGCACGCACACAGGTCTGCGGCCCCGCGGGGCACGGCTCGGCACCGTGGCGCGGCCCCCTCCCTCCCTCCCTCCCTCCCAGGGCAGCCCCCGAATCGTGGCTCACCCCGTGCGGGGTCCTCAGCCTTGCAAGAGCCAAGGGGATGTGCTTGAGCCGAGGACTGGGATGACCTTGGGCCACCGCGAGTTGTCCTTGCGATTTGACTTGAGTTACTGGGAGGGACTGAAGAATTTTGGGCGGTGGGGGGGAGGGGGGTGTCTCTGCTGGTGATGGGGCTCTCCGGGCGATGGTGGTGACAGAGGTGTCGTGGGAAGGGGCTGGGGTGGAGCGGCTGCAAAGGGGACCTGTCGTGGGGGGTGTCGCTGCCGCCCCGGGAGGTCCCCGCTCTCCCGACCGTGGCTGGTTTTAGGGGAATGCGGGGACAAAAGCGGGTCGGTGACGGTGCTGCCGGGGCCGCGGCACGCCGGCTGCCGCCCCCTGACCGCCGCTGCTCTTCCCCGCAGGTGACAAGCGATTCGAGTGCGCTCAGTGCCAGAAACGCTTCATGCGGAGCGACCACCTGACGAAGCACTATAAAACCCACCTGGTCACCAAGAACTTGTAGGGCCGGGAGCTGCCCCGCGGCTCCCCGGCTGCGCCGACAGACTCTGCGAGGGCACCAGCCTGCGACGCCGCAGCGCTCCAGAGTCCCCGGCCCGCGGCCGCCCACGGAGAGGAGCCTTCGGGGACGTCCTCCTGCCCTTCCTCCGACGCCGCCCGGGCCCCCACGCGGAAGAAGCCCTTTCTGAAGGGTGCGAGGGGCCGATCCTCCCCGCGGATCCCCCGGGGCCGCGGGGTGGCCTGGCGGTGGCCCGCAGCCCGGCGAAACGTCCCACGGGCACGGAGGGGACTGGGCACGGAGGGGGACTGCACGCTCCGGTGCGGGCAGGCCGGGAAAGGCTCCACAGCACATTCCTACTTTATATTTAAAGTCTATAAATAGCTATAAATATCTATATAACCCCCTTTGGAAGGTCCCTTTTTTTCTATGGAGATTGTTGCCTTACGCTCCCCGTTACGAACACTGTGTATTGTGAGTGCTTTTTTTTTTTTTTAATCTTTATTTAATTTCTCTGTAAGATGCTGCCCATCTTCTTGCCCCCCTTTTCTCCTAACGTTTCTTTTCCAATACTGGAGAGGGTTGTGGGTTTTGGGTTTTTTTCTCTCTGATGATTTCTCTCTCCCCGCTTTTCCGTTTCCAAGTGACGTGGCGTTTCCTTTTGAATTTTGGGACTTCAGCCCCCCTTTCCTCCCTGTGTGCTGCCCGCCATCCCCCCTGTGTATAGTGTACATTGTATCATAGATTATATTGCTTTTGTGTTTACTACATGTTTAAAAAAACATATGGCTTGTTATTTTTGAGCTTTTAAATTAAACAAATCCACTTTATTTTTTAGTTGTAACTGCCCGAGGTTGTTTTCTGGATTACGTGACAGATCTGTTATACTTTATTAACTGTAACCGGTTGGCCAGTGTGGAGTCAGCCGGGAGCTTTCCTTGCTAAATAAATTTAGTCACCAGAGGCAAATCCAGTGCAGCGTGTGCCGCCGAGGGTCCTTTCTCTCCCCGAGCCGGCACGGTGCGAGCCGTGGTGCTGGGCCGGGCACCACCGTGACCGGGGCTGTGCCAGCTGCAGCCACAGCGGGACGTGAAGCAAGAGCCAACCACGGCGGCGAAGAGCTGAAAGCGAAACGCTCGGCGTGGCTGCAGGCAGGGGCGAGCTGCCGGCCTTCTCGGGCAGAAAGAAAAGTGGGGTTTATTTACACGAATCCCAAATACCGCTGGAAATGAACTTATTTACAGGAAAACCGTCCTGGGCCGTGGCTGGATGCGTGGAGCCACCGCTGTGCGCGGGAGCAGCTCTGCCGCCGGGAATGGCCGCGGCCGCTGGCTCTGTCCCCTGCGCCGGGGAACCCCGGCACCGCGACGCCGACCCCGGCACCGGCCGTAAGATGCGCGGCACCGGCATCTCCCTGCTCCCACCGGCCCTTGTCCCTGCCAGCACCTGCTCCCCGCTGCCGGAGGGAGCAGGACGCGTGGCCGTGGGCTCTCCCGCCATGGGGACATGGGGCTGAGCCAGCCGGTCTCTGCAGGGCGAATCCTCCAGCCGCAGCCCCTCTGTAAGCACGAGGGTGCGATCCCACCGTCCCCGGCGTGTCCCTCCCTGTCCCCTCTCCCCGCCTGCGGCACCGGAGGGCTCTGGGCTTCGTCGTGTCCGTCCCCCCCGCCCCCCGGCATGGCCGGAGGGACATGGCCGTCCCGTGGGTCTCAGCTCACTCCATTTTCACGACCATCTTCTTGACGGCCCGCCGGGACGTGCCGCACTTGCTGTTGATGACGGCGTTGAAGTTGCAACCGCGGCCGCACATCTTGGTGACGTACTCTGCGGGGCGGAGGGGGACCCGGCCCCGTTCACGGGTGGCACCGTGGCCTTTCCTGACCCACCGCCGTGGCTGACGTGGCGCCGGGAGGGGACGAGGGAACCTGTCCCGCTCCCGCCCCGTCCCCTACCTTTGATGGCGTTGACCACGGCCACGGGCAGGCGGAGGGGCCGCTCCATGGTGGTGTTGTTGTGGGCGATGCGCTGCCCCGTGGCCGAGGACCGGGCCAGCGTCTCCCGCGAGAAGAAGTAATCGAGCAGCCGCCGGGTCATGAGCTTGGGCTTGTCGGTGGAGACCTGCGAGAGGTCGTCCAGCTGCGGGTGGGTGATGTAGACCCCCGAGTTGGGGACCAGCTCCAGTTTGGGCCTCCCGTTCTCCTGCGGCAAGGGGGAGAGCTCTCGTCTGGGTCCTGGATGGAGCCTGGGGACACCCCACCCCCACCCCCGCTCCATCCCCGGGCTCCCCTGGGGCACCGTGGCCCCCCTCCGTCCCTTGGGGACCCCCTGGGCCACCTCTCCTGTGCCCTGGGGGAACACCTTTGTCCCCTCTGCTCCAACCACACCACTGTGCCCAATGGCACCACCGGGAGCCTCGGTAGGACCCCAGGTCCCTGGTGGCACCCCAGGAGCCTTGGTGGGACCCCCTGGGAGCCCCGGCCGGCCCCCACGCACCTCAACGGGTGAAGCCCAGAGGCGGGGTGCCGTCGGGCAGCGTGTCCCCCCCCGTTTCTCCTCCCAGAGGCAGGCGGTGTCGGTGAGCGCGGCCGGGCTGCCGGCCCCCTCTCCTCGGTGCCCAGGCAGGGGGGGGAAGCCGCCGGGCAGCCCCCGCCCGCAGCCGCCAGGCCGGGGGGGCTCCGTGGGACGTCGGCTGGGTGCGCAGCCCCTGCTCCCCGGGGCTAGGAGCGGAGAAGGGCTGGAGCCCCCCCAACCTGCGGGGACAGAGGGGGGTTGGGCTGGGCAGGGGTGTCTCGCTCGCCCCAGCGCTGCTGGGGGCCGGGGCCAGGCCGGTCCCCCAGCCTCCGTGGGGCGAGGAGCCGCGTGGGTTGGGGGACACGGGGGCAAAGCTGTCCCCAGACCCCCACCCCCGCGGGGGACCGAGACCCACCTGTGCAGCGCGCGTCGCTCTCCAGCAGCCCTCCACGAGCCCCCTTGAGGAACTGGACGTTGCTGTCACTGACGCCTGCGGGGACACGGGGGGGGGGGGGCTCAGCCATGGGACAGACTCCCTGTCCCCGGGCAGGGGGGGGGACGACCCAGGCAGCTCCCCCTCCGTCCCCCGCAGCCCTGCCAGCCTGTCCCTGTCCCCCTCCACCCCTCTGTCCCCCATTCACCCTCGTCTGTCCCAGTGCCACCCCACAAACTGGGTCCCCTTCCCAGCCCGTGGCGGGGGGGGACACCCAGCCGTCACCCCCGCCCCGCCCGCTGCCGTTACCAATGCAGCCGGTGCCCGAGGCCAGCAGGGTCCCGGTGGCGGTGTGGCAGCGGTGGCAGCGGTGGCAGCGGTGGCCGAGGGTCCCCCCGCGACCGTCCCCAGAGGAGAGCAGGTCGTTCTCCTCCTCCAGGCTGCGGGACGTGGCTCTGGAGCTGCCGGTTCTCCAGCTCCAGCTGCCGGATACGGCGGTCACGGCGCAGGACGGCCTCGTCCCGGGCTGCCAGCGCCCGCTGCAGCTCCCCCACCTCCGCCTCCAGCTCCCGCAGCAGCTGGGCGTACAGCCCCCGTCACCCCTGCCCGCCCGCGGCCCCCAGCCCCCCCCGGCACCCCCCCGGCTCCCCAGGGGCTCTCGGGTCCCTGCGGGTGGCTGGGGGCTGGCCCGGCCGCCCGGGCACAGCCGGGGTCTCTTCCTGGCCGCGATGTCCTCTGCGAGCAGGGAGGGCCCTGGGGATGGGGAGGGAACGGGGGTCAGCGTTGCCCCCCCCCCCCGGGGGGGGTCACAGCCCCCCTCCCCGGTTCGGGGACACGGGGGGTGCCACCGGTGCTGGCTTGGGGACGTGCCCCTGCCCTGTACCTGCCGTAGCCCGGGCTGGGTGCGGGGGGCTGCGGGGGATGCGGGGTCCCGGCTCCCCGGGTGCTCGTCCTCGTCCCGGGGCTCGGCCTCCGCCGTCGGCCATCGGTGCCAGCGTCAGGGCGCACCGGCCCCCGGGCACCTCGCCGGGGCCGCGGGACCCCCCCTCCTGCTCGGAGGGGACCTGGCGGGGGGACACGGGGTGGCCCCCCCGGCACCCCCTCGCTCCCTGCCCCCTCCTGCCCGCCCTGTACCCACCTCCCCTCGCCCCTGCCGTGTCCCCCCCCCCCCTCCGTCCACACTCCCCCCGGTCCCCGGGGCCCTGCCCGTCCCCCGTGTCCCCCTCCGGGCCCCACCACCCACCCGGCTGGCCCAGTGCCCGAGTCCCTGCCCCACAGACCCCCGTCCCCTCGGGTCCGGCCCCCCCCCCCCCCTCCCCCGGCCCGCAGTGTCCCCCCCCCACCTCAGCGTCCCCCAGCCCCATGTCTTGCCCCCACCTTCCCCGCCCCCGACGTCCCCAAATCCCTGGCCCCCCCCCGTCTCCCAGTCCCTGCCCCTTTGTCACCGTCCCCCCAGCTTCCCCCAGGCCCAAATATCCCGCCCCCACCTTCCCTGTGCCCAACGTCCCCAAGTCCCTGCCCCCCCCCCCCCCCGCCCCCCGTTGTCCCCCCAGCGTCCCCCCAGCCCCTGTCCCCCGTCCCCTCGGTCTGTCCCCCGTCCCCTCGCCCCCCCCAGTGCCCCCCCCGCCCCGTCCCTGGCCCCGCCCCCAGTGCCCCCCCCCACCCCGTCCCCTGTCCCCGCCCCCCCGTCCCCGCTCCCCTGCGCCCCCCGCCCCCGGGGGACGCTGTACCTTTAAGGGCCCCTCCATGTGCCTGTGTACAGCCCTGACACCCCTTCCGGGTCTCCGCGTCCCGCCCCCCGCCGCCCCCTCCAATTGGCTGGCAGCGCTCCTCACCCACCACCCCCGCGGGGGGGGCGCGCTTCGCCGTTCTCTATTGGCTGGCTGGGTAGGCGTGGCCGGGGATGCGCCGCGCCACGCCCCCGGGGCGGGGCGATGGCGGGGCCGCGGCGGCGGCGGCGGCGGCGGAGCGGGGGGGGGCCCGCGCGGTTTGGCTCCGCTCGGCTCCCGTCGGCCGCCGCCGGGATGGACTTGGGGGCCGCTGCGGAAGAGCTACCGGGGGGAGGCGGAGGTGGGGACGGGGGAACCGGCGCGGGGGGGGGAGGAACCGGCGGCGGGGGGGGCGGGTCCCCCCCCGATCTGGCTGTGTCCTGAGGCCGGGGTGACCCCCCCAGGCTGTCCCCAGGGCCCGGGGTGACCCCCCCCCGCCCCTTGCCAGCTGTTCCCCTGAAACCGAGGTGACCCCCCCTAGGCTGTCCCCGAGGGCCCCCCCGCACCGTGCTGGCAGTGACCTTGGAGCTGGGGTGCCTTCCCCCCCCCCCCCCCTCCGCCCCCGGCTGTCCCCAGGGCCTGGGGTGACCCCCCCCCCTCCGCCCCTGGCTGTCCCCAGGTGCCTGGGGTGACACACCCCCCCCCCCATGCTGGTGGTGACCCTGGAACCAGGTTGGCCCCCCCCTCATGCTGGTTATGCCCCTGGAATTGGGGTGACGCCCCCCCCCCCCCAAAAGCTGACCCAAGGCCTGGGGTGACACCCCCCCCCTTTCATGTTGTCTGTGCCCCCAAGGCCTGGGGTGACACCCCCCCCCCCCTTGCGCTTGCTGCACCCCCAGGGCGGGGGTCACCCCATCCCCTGTGCTGGCCGTGCCCTTGAGTCTGGTGTGACGACACCCCCCCCCCCAGCCCCCCGCCAGTGCTGGCTGCGTCCCCAAAGGCCAGGGGGTCGTGTGTTTTTGTGTGTGTGTGTGTGTCCCCCGACAGCGTCCCCCATGTCCCCAGGCCTTCGAGGAGCAGCACCTGGCTTCCCGCGACCCCATCCAGCAGTTCGGGGTCTGGTTCGAGGAGGCCGTGGGGTGCCCGGCCGTCGGGGAGGCGAACGCCATGTGCTTGGCCACCTGCACCAGGTGAGGCCGGGCCCGGGGGGGGGGGGGGGTGGTGTAGGGGGGCCATTGGGGTTTCCCCGGCCGCCGCGGGGGGGACACCTGTCACCGTCCCCCGTCCCCCCCCCTCTCCCGCCGCAGGGACGGGAAGCCCTCGGCCCGCATGGTGCTGCTGAAGGGCTTCGGGCAGGATGGCTTCCGCTTCTTCACCAACCACGAGAGCCGTAAGGGGAAGGAGCTGGTGAGGGCTGCGGCCGTGCCAGGGTCGGCGGGGGCTCCGGGGGTGCTGGGAAGGGGGGTCCGCGGAGGGGGGGGGGGGGGGGGTGGGGGAACGGGGACACGGCACCTTTCCAGCCCCTTTGCACCGGGGCTGAGGCTCTCGGAGAAGCGGAGCGGCCTGGCTTGGGGGGGGGAGGCTCTGCCCGGCACCGCGGGCAGGCGGGGTCCTGCGGCGGCAAAGCGCGGGGTTTCTCTAATTTTTAAAGCTGGGAGCGACGCTGGTCTGCTGACGGCTCTCTCCTCTCTCCCCGCTCCGCGCCCCAGGACGCCAACCCCTTCGCTTCCCTCGTCTTTTACTGGGAGCCCCTCAACCGGCAGGTGAGTTGCGGCCCGCGGGGACGTTGGGGGAGGCGGGGGGCTGGGGGGAGCAGAGGGAGCACGGTCGGGCCCTTGGCACCGCCTGGGGCGGCGGGTGCTCCCTCCCTCAGGGTGGGGGATGTTGGGGCTCACGCATTTGGGTGGGGATCGTGCTCGGATGGGTCCCCAGCCACTGGGGATGAGACGGGACGGGGGGGGGCGCCCGCGTTTTGGCGGGGGAGAGTCGGGGGACGGGGGCAGTTCCTCGCTCGGGAGCCGACGCAGCCCCTTCGGCACCCAGAGCCCAGCTGACGGTGCCCGGCACAGGTACGGATCGAGGGCTCGGTCAAGCGGCTGCCGGAGGAAGAATCGGAACGGTACTTCCACTCCCGCCCCAAGAGCAGCCAGATCGGGGCCGTCGTCAGCCGGCAGAGCACCGTCATTCCCGACAGGGAGGTGAGCGGCCGTCCCTTTCCCCACGGCAGCGCCCGGAGGGGGCCGGGAGAACCAGGGCTGCCCCAGCCGCCCCTCGCGTTCACCGCCTTCCCCTTCCCCGCAGTATTTAAGGAAGAAGAACGCGGAGCTGGAGGAGCGGTACAGGGAGACGACGGTGCCGAAGCCGGCGTACTGGTGAGTCGCGGGGGCTGCGGGCAGGGCGCTGCCCGACCGGCGGGGCCCCCCCCCCCCCCCCGCCCCCTAAAGCCCCCTGTGTCTCTGCCAGGGGGGGGCTACATCCTGCAGCCAGACGTCGTGGAGTTCTGGCAGGGCCAAACCAACCGCCCTGCACGACCGCATCGTCTTCCGACGCCTGCGGGGTGGCTCGGCCCCCCCTGGGAGACATGACGCACCGGGGAGAGGGTGAATGGGTCTTCGAGCGCTTCTCCCCATGAGGCCTCGCCGCGTCTCCGGCCCGCGTTCGCCCCATCGGGAGCGTCACCTGCGCCAAACCTGCCCGCCTGTCCCCCGTCGTGCCCCGGGGAACGGGGCTGGCCTCGCTCTGCCTCCCTCCCCTGGAAAATGCGTGCTGAGCTCTCGGGGTGCTGGCGGGGGGGGCTCTAGTCCGGCCCCAGAGACCCTCGTCTCCCTTCGCCTCTCCCGGGGCAGGCGGAGAGCTGCAGGTGGGTCCCAGACACCATCTGCTTCCCCCCGCCAGCACGCGGGGAGCGACTGCTCCCGGTGCCGCTGGTGGTTAATTAATCATGTTAATTATTGCGGCCGGACCAAGAAAGGCCCCAGCGAACCCCCTGCCTGCGTCCTGCCCCCCGCCGCCACTCCTGCTTCGTGTTTTAGCCAGAACCATGCAACGTCCTCGGTCCTGTGCAACAACTTATTCAATTGCAGCTTTAATGTCCCCGTCTGCGTCACCGGGGTGGTCGTGGCTGGCTGTGCGTGTTGTCACCGGCGCGCCCCCCCATCTCCGCGGGGCCGTGGGACCCCAACCCTCAGCCTGCGTGTTCGGAGGTTGGGGGGGGGGGCACCAGGCTGGTGCCGCTCCCCGTGTCCGTCTGTCCCCCCAGCTGCCTCTCCAAGCTTGGAAAAAATAAAGCCTGATCGGCGCGGAGCCGTGCGGTGGGTTTGGGTTAATATTTACCCGCGCGGGGCCGTGCCGTGCTCTCCGGCAGACGGAACTCGGTGCAGCCGGGGATCCCGACCCGCGGACCGCGCAGAGGGTGCTGGCAGCCCCGGCTCCCCTGGGCCACGTCCCGGTGAAACCGGGCCCCCGATAACCTTCGCCCTCCCTGGCTCCACGTTTCCTCTCCCAGTCGCTGGCTCTGGGGGCAGGATCGTGCCCCGGGGCTTCGCTGGGGGGGGGGGGGGGGGTGGGGTCCCCCAGCGGGTTCCTCGCCCTGCCGGGCAAAGCCCGGCGGTGGGTGGCAAGCGGGATGTGACGGCGGGGAGGTCGGCCCTGGGATGGGGGGAGCCGGGTTAGGGGGGCGGTGGGGGGGGGGGGGGGAGGCCATCACACACCTTGTGTCGCTGTCACGGACTCGCCCGGTGGCCTCGGTCCCCTCCCAGCTGCGCTTGTCCCTCAGGGAGAGCCGCCGTGGTGGGACGGGAGGGGACGGCGTGGGGACGGCCGTCACCTGGAGGGGACAGCGTGAGGTGGCAGCTTGATGTCCCGGGAGGGGAGGGGCTGAGGGTGCTTGGCTGGGGCTGGGGCTGGCAGCACAGCCGGGTCTCCCACCCATCCTGGCATTTAGGAGCGTGGCGGAAGCCCGGATACCACCGTGATGGACCGTAAATGAGCCGACGGGCACCGGCTGCGTGCTGACGGCTCTCCACCTCCCCCTCCCTCCGTTCCCTCTCGGGCAGGATCCCTCCGACGCTGCCAGCCCGGGGACAAAGAGCAGCCTGTGAGCCGGCGGGGCGCGGGCAGAGCAAACAGAGCGGAGGGTGGGGGCCCGGGCTGCCTTGGCACAGGGTTTGTGCCAGGGGAAGGCCTGGGGGGGGGGGGGCCGGGGCCGGGGGGGGTTGGACTCCGGCACTTGGCACCGTCCGGCTTTTGTAATAGCTGGGAAGTGGTTGCTCCTGTCGACTTCGGGCACGGCCGCACCCTGCTCCGCGGAGAGGGCACCCCGGGCTGGCGGCGCTGGTGATGGCCACCGGCCCCTGGGGGGGGGGGGGGGTGGGGGGGGGTGTGTGTGTGTCCCTCCCCGAGGTTGGGGATTCCCGGTGTTGGCGGCTGCCACCGCTCCCTGCCGGGGCGCGGAAGGGACCCACGGCCCTTCGACCCCGGCAGGCTGGAATCGGGGGGGGGGGGGGTGTGGGGGGGGGTGCGCCGAGCTCTCCCCCTGCCCGCACCCCTGAGCTGCCTTTGGTTCCAGACCC